>OZ018323.1:195921862-196014362 GCA_963969495.1 Ceratothoa steindachneri | reverse complement strand
TCTGAGAAAGCACGAGTGCAGCGTTGGGGGGCACGTACTGACGGGTCCTGCCATCCCTTGCCCCCCTAATGGGGTGGCTATATCGAGCTGCCGCCAGAGGGAGCGGTCAATATTGGGCCACCCGCTTTCTTGGTAGTCCCCTGTGAAAGAAAACGAAGGACTGCCACTAGAAAGAGAGAGGCACCTAAGGGCGACCCTAGAGAAGGTGGTAAGGGGAGAGCCCCATACACCCGTAGGCTTGGAGAGGACATCCTCTTTGGTCATAGAGGTTTAGAGGGTACCCTGAGAAAGCACAGTGGGTAAGGGGAGAGATCTTTTAACTTCAATCATGGGCATGGTCACAGTGGCATGCGGTGACTTTTTAAAGATGAGGAAGCAATTCAAGTCTTATCAAAATAAATGTTAATTGAAGTAAATATGTTGTTCATTAAAAATAAAAATAACTATAAAATGATTAGCTACTCACTTTATTTAAATGTTAAATTCATTTTTTTTCAAACTATTTAAATTTTAAAATAGCTTCTGTAAGTATTCACAACTAGCTAACCAAGATATTCTATCATATTGGCCTACATTGTACTTGTGAGTACAACGCTTTGTTTAGGATCACATAGTGTTGGCGTAGGCTTACCTGTTTTAATAATACATAGTTTCTCTTTCATTATAAGTCATCGCACTGAACTAACTTTTTAATAATTTTTTAATAATGCAATCGCATTTTCTCCCAACTTCATTTACATCCATTTTGTTTAAAAGGGGGTTATCACTTAATTGAAAAAAAATGAATAAACAATACGCCACAGTATCTAAGCACTGCCTCAGGGCTACTAAGTGATGTCAAAGATACGAAGGGTCACTACTGTCTATGGTAGGCCCGCCAGAATCCCGGAAATATTAACAAAATGCTTAAGGTACAAGAGCTTAACCATAATAGAGTTTTTGTTATTTAGCTGCTTTCTTTCTCAGAAACAGTATTTAAATATAAGAGTAACTGAAAATTTGTTTAAGCTTCAGAGCATAATAATAGTTACGTCAGTGTGTCTTAGATATTTTCTTGCTTTTTCGTAGATCCTGGCAACCCGGCAGGATTGCCAGTTGGATGCTGATGACTGCAGATCCTAATTTGCCTCCTTTTCTGTATACAAATAGGTTATTTTTTTCTTAATTCTAACATTGCGTTGAAATATCTAGATAAAACTCATAAAACTCTAATGACTGTATATTATTGCTAGGAAAAGCAAAACATCTTTTAAACTATTCATTCCAAAGCACCAAAAAGCAGAACTATTATTGAAATTAAGAATAAAAAAAAGGAGTAGAAATCTCGACGAACAGGATGAATTTCTTCAATTGAAGTCGGGCTAATCAGGATCTAACGCCGATTTGATTGAAAGTGAACGGTACCGTATAGTGTATAAGAGTATTGGCAAGTATAAATGTGAGAATAAAATCGATTATGCAGCCATATTAATTATTGGGGTGTAATTTCTTCTTAAATAGGGGAAGCATTACTTCACTTGCTTCCATTGACTGCACTCCACTGGATGGTGACCCTCGTATTTGCACGGGAGGCAAACGCTAATTTCATCACGCAGTCGCCAGCTCTGAGAAACTAGCTGCGGCCATTTGGGACCACTCTTCCCGCTCAGTGGCCAGGCAGCCCTTTTGCATGGCTGCGCCACCTTGGGGTGGGGGTAAAATTGATAGACCGTGGAGAGAGAAATGTTATGTGAGGAAGGTGAAGGTGGGAGTGAAAAAAGTTGTTAAAAATCCACCACTCCAAACCGGAGCTTAGGGGTGAGAGGGCATTGCCCCCTCAGACCTAATATGGGATGGTTGGGTTAAGAGAAAGCTGGTCGGTGTCTACCCTGTGAAATTAGAGGCCGACCAGAGAAAGTTGTGGGAGAGGTGGTATGGAAAGTGAGGAAACAGGATAAGACAGGTTGTCAGAAAAAAGGAGTAGAAGCTAATCTTGGGCCGGACAGGGTGTTTAGTCCTGTCAGCATGGTGTTCCGATCTAGTAGCAAGCTGTACTGTAGGATGCGGGCACGAAGGAGTGTAATATTTTGTTGTCGTGGGGCTCTGCCGTGGTGGCTGTTATAGATTGTGATGGTGCGTATGTATTTAAAATTTGAAGTGTTTTATGCGTGTGTATGCTTTGCATGTCGTGAGCGTGTTGTTTCTATGATGTCCATGAGAATCTTCCAGTAGTTGTCTAGTTGTTAAAACATGGCCCACTGGAGGTTGAGCTTGCGTGGTGTATGTGTGGTTATGTGGTTTCCGAAAACTTCCCAGTTCATGTTAGTGTAGTCGTATATAGGGGGTGTGGAGATTAGTATTGGAGAGGGTGATAGTAAGAGACAGATGGGAATGTTTTCGGATAGTACATGGGGACCTGGGTCTAGGTGGGTGTGAAATCCTGAGACGTGGTCGTTACGGAAGACGACGTCCGGGTACGAGATTCCGTCGTGCGGGCTGAAGGAGGTAGGAAGGGCGGTATGATCTGTTCGCAGCGGAATCGCTGCCTGCACAGACCAGGTATCTTCCCGCATCATTTGTTGTGTTTGAAGAATATATAGGATGGTGTGCGTTTAAGTTCTCAATGAAGAATACTGGGAGATTATGTGATAGTAACTCCTGGAATGGGATATCTATGTGTAGTTGTAGGCGGGGTGGTCTGTTGTGTGTTGCAACTAGGATTGGTCCAGTGTCTCCGTCAGTTTCACATGCTATGAAGGAGTCTTCTTTTCTGTCTATGAGAGTATGGTGTAAGTGGCGTTTAACTAGGATCACAAAGCCGAGCTGTTGCGCCTGTGAGGTTAGATAAGTGTGGTAGCCTGCAATGCGAAGCTTAGTATTTGGGGGATGTAGGCTGGTAGAGTTCACGGTTATTATGTCAGGGTGTTGTGTGTTTAGTACCCAGTTGGAGACTGTGTGGCGAACAACGTGCCAATTGCGTACGTTAAGTTGCACTACGCTCAAGCGACCTATTCTGGGGGAGAGTGCAGTGCTAGAGTAGTTGCCTTACGGTTTCCTATTTCCTGACACTCGGGCAAAATGGTAGGGGAGCCGCAATGACTTTTACGCGTTGTGTGTTTGATGGATGGGGGGATTTGTGTGTGAGGACGGGGATGACCGTTCCGTGAGTGTGGTGAGGTTGGTGCAGTTGGTGTGGTTTGTGCGGTCTTGCGAGTCTGGATAGCTGTGGAGTGCGTCTTCCTGAAGTAAGTGCGGGGGAAGTCGTAGGAGTAGGAGGTGAAGTTGTCGTGAGCGTGAGCGTGGAAGTGGGTGCAGAGGCCGGTGGGGTTGATGGCGTTGATTTAGTAGTGAAGGAAGGAATTGGGGTAGGGGCAGGAATACGAGTGGAAGGAGTCGCAGTGGATACAGTAGGGGTGTTGGTAGGTGTCGGAACGGAGGATGAAGTAGGAGTGGGGAGAGTGGATTGGGGGTGGGTAGCAGTCGGAACACAGGTTATAAGAGTAATAGGAGTGAGGAAAGTGGGAGTGAGGATGGTGGAAGGAGCTGCGAATGATCTGGAGGGGAGTAGGTGGTCAGGGGACGTATAGGTGCGAAGTGGGTGTATTGGGCTGTTGTGTGTTTTTTGGGGTGGGTAGGAGAGGTGGACTTCTCTTTTTTTTGGTTGTGTATGTTGGCAAATACCGTTGGCAGCGTAGAGCTGGTTCAGAATTGTGGCGTAGAGGCGTGGATCGCCTCTGGATAAGTCTTTTGTCACCCCAGAAAGCACGGCGGCCAAGTGCACCTTGGAGTTCACCTGTTGTCTGCGTGTGAGTAATGGGAAGGTGGATAAAGTGACATTGGTTGTGTAACGTGTCGGTGGGTGGTATAAAAGTGTGGGTAGGACGTGTTGGTGTATGTACGGGCAGCGTGTGTGTGTGCGTGCGTGTGTTGGGACGGTGTGTTTGTGTTCAGACAATGTATGCGTCTGTTCATGGGTGTACACGGTAGGCGTGTGCGCATGGGGGAGGGGCAGGCATAGCGTGTGTATTCTGGTCTGCGCATCTCTGAGATGTCTATTTAACGCTTTTCTGCGAGGTAGGCACATTTCAGATTTACTGCGGCGTGGTTACCACCTCAGGTGAAGAACAGGATAGTTGTACTGGTGCAGGCAGTGTGAAAGCGGCCTTTTACACTTCATCTCGAGCATATATGATCTGCTAGACATTTATTTGTTGTTGTGTGGCCCGCCTTTTAGCAGCCGAGGCACTGTTGAGGGTGTATATCGTGTTGCTGCTCAATTGTGTGTGCGTATGTGAGTGTGCCAAGGACTTGAATACCCTGGTTAGTTAATTTGTCAGCGTGTTTTTTTCTGATAGTGTTATGACCGCCCATTAATTGGTGGGGTTGTAGGAGCGCATTGATCGCCTCGGGGCCGCACTCGGATCCGAGTTCGGCAATGAGGTTCTCACTTGTGAACTCCAGCCACAGTGGGTTGGAGCGGCGTATCCCCACCTGGTGTTTCCGTGCGATCGAGTCTGGCAATAGCGTGTGGTGTTACTTTGCTGCCAGTGTTGTTTGAGAATCTAGGTGTAATTTCAGGGCGTCGTAAAACGACCTGAATGTGAGTATTTGTGCTGTGAGAGTTAATGATGTTTGTGATTGAGGTTTTAAGTGTGTTTGAGAGTCAAAATGTTTCGGGTATTAGTAGTGTACATGTTTTTTGTCTGTGTTTCTGAGGCGGAGAGTGGTCTCGTCGCTCATGATGTGTTGATATGTATTTGTATTGTGTGAGTACTTCTTTAACTCTTGTTGCTTGGTATTCTCTACCCTGCCGATAACTGCCCCGTGAAGATGACTCGGAATGTGATAAGAGGTGACGTGAGTATAGACCTGGATGGGCTCATCGGAGGGTGTAAAAACATGGCGGACTTAATGATGACTGGATCCAGAACCAACTGATTCCAGGCGGATGTGCCACCCCCTCGATTGGGTTTTGGGTATTTTTCGGTTACATTCGACATAAAACAGAGACGGTGGTATCTTCCCCTGTGATCTTGGGTGTTAATCCTTCCCGTGTTCGTAACCGAGTCCTAGTTCAGGTTGTTCCTTCCTTTGGGTTCCGCAGTGGGATAAGCCTCAAACCTCCTTTCCACAAAGTTCATAATTATGCCCTTTCTAAGTAGAGCGGCATAGTTTTGATGGAGCAAAACCAAGGCGGGGCAGAAAGTGGGGGTTTAAAATATCCATACAGTGATGATATACTGGGAAATAAAGGTATTTTTATTCAGGGGCTCGGAGGTGGGCTGCTGGATGTCGGTTGAGCGCTCTTTTCAATACCATCCGTAATATTCAGGCTAAGTCCTCTGGGCGTTCTGCGAAGACGTAAAAATCTTGCGCTTTTTCTTGCCTCCTGACAAGTCAGACGGGAGCGGGTAAGCTTGATGTGTCCACGATGGGCGTGTATCCAGCAAGCTATATACATATAGGCACGGGTAGAGGGTGGGGGCTGTTTCACAAACTGTAAAGCCACCACAGTCAGGTGTGAGCGGATCTTTTAGGGCGCAGGATCTTTAATAGCGAATATTAAACAAATTTTCCGATCTGGGTATCTCAAAAGGAGCGACTTCCATGAAAATCATTGAGTATATGGCATAAGCTAAAACTAAAAGCAAAGGTTTGAACGATATATAATGGATAAGCAAATGCCCCAAATTCCCCGAACTTCTGAAACTCGATTCAGGAGGACCGTCAGCTCGGAAGTTTAAACTTTCCCAAACAGTGCAAAAATACGAATCTATGATCCTCGAAAAACTTCGCAATTTTATCGGTCACAGTCCTCATAAATGGAGTCCCATGGAATTCGGTCTTGTCTACCACAGAACATACTATACACTTTAAATCTTATCTGTATGGCATACGTTACCTGGACCCCATCAGTGCCAACAAAGTACCAGGAAGCACAGCACCAGACACTAGAAAAAAGAAGAATTTTCAATCAAATCGAGGGAGAGAAATTAATTCTCTGCCAACACAGACAAAAATATACAAATATTTAAATAAATCCTGAAAGAAACTGCAGGTATAAAGAATCATGGTAAATAAAGAAAATAAACATGGAAAATAAAAGAGAAGGTAAGGCAAATTATTGCCTTCTCTGCCTTTTTAATCATATGCAAGATAACAAACAGGATAAAGAAATTTTCATTAAGATCAGGATGACAATCGCTGGCAAACCCTATGGCACGATGGGCCAGTGCATTGTGTAGAGAAAGGCACCTGGAAGTGTCATGATTTTTTTATACCAGCCATCGATCGGAGAAAGCCTTTCGTGCCCCACCCAGGGGATGGGGGGGAGGGCACATTCCACGCCAGGGTTCGCTGGATACGAGCCGGTACTCCATAGGAAGGTTCCGGAAAAGAGGAGGGAGTGGATATGTTGTATTGTGAAGACGGGAAGGAAAACATTGGGGTTGCGATTAACTGTTTAAGTGATTAAATGTGTAGGAGCTCCCTACTCTCTCGAAGGATAGGCACTGAGCACCAGCCTATTGGCGGCCATCTCGTAACGACGCTGAAGTTTCGTGTCCGCTCTCGCTTAGATTGAACCAGGTACTCATGGAGGTAAACTATTGGACAATTATGGGATTAACTAAAGTCATTTTGATGTATGTTCATGTTGAAGCGCTTGTCTACGAATTTAAATCCGGTTTTGTCGAGACTTCGCTTACCATAAATCATTTTAATATTTCAAACACTTTAATCAGTGGCTACGTAATCGTCTACTCTTGAGTGGTAGTTAATCTGTTTGAAATTTTTTACTTCCTCTGCGCTTACAACAGTTTTATAAATATATCGTAAGTTTTCCCCGTCGCATATACATAATCGTCCAATTCCAAGCTTCGGAAATCTGTTATTAAAGTCATATACAATGAAACAAAATGGGCCAAGTACAGATCCTTGAGGCACTCCGCTAATAACCGAGGCTCAGGCCGAATTTGCTCCGCTTTCGACCAACACAGCTAACGTTTAGAGCCAATTTACTTTCCAATTAGGAAATTTCCCTTTTATTCCGTACGCTTTAAATTTAAGTAACAACCTTCTATACGAAATGTTATTAGAGGCTTTTTCAAAAGTTAAGTCTATAATATCTGCTGCGTTATGTTCATTATAGATAAAGGCATAGCATAAAAATATTGCAGTAGATGAGACAAATTCTTCGCAGAAGTTTCTTTGATTAGATTATTGAAATCATGATTACCCACTATCTTCTCATAAAAAGAGTCTAGGATTTTACCAATAATTGAAATGAAACCAATAAAACTATAATTATTAGGAGCACTTTTCCTTTCGGGACCATCTCGTCTCTAATGGAGCCGTTAGAGATTGCGCACGGGGCTTTAAATAATTCAATCTTTAACGTTTTGGCGCGAGGTTTGCAACCAAAATCAGGTTCAGGTGTCCTCCGTTCGTTTTATCTTATTCACTTCTGCAAAAAGATTTTGTGGAGGTATACGTGATCGCCCTTGTATGTATGTCTATTTGTGTACAAAACATCAAATGTTTATTACCAGATTTGGCTGAAATTTTGTGTCTAGGCAAAAATTGGGACAAGAATGAGTTTATTAGAATTTGGGACGGATCCAGATCCAAATGCAGATTTTGGATCATCTATTTACTATTTTGACAAATTATCCTGGATATTTTTTTGGGAGGGGGGGGACTTTAAGCCAAGAAAATCTTTAGATTTTAAAGCCGATAAAGATCCGGATTCAGATTCGGGATCATTTAACTAACATTGCGAGACAGATTTTCTGACGTTTGGTGGATTGTTTTATAGTTTATTTATGTAATTATTTCTATCTGGTTCATTGATCTTAATGGGGATAGCCGTGATAAGTTCTCAACACCGGTACGAAATGCTGTTTTAAACTAACAACTACAGAAATGTTTAGGCTCATGTTTAGACATGTGTAGAAGGTCTTTCTTTATTTTAGGTTTTGTATTTTAGCCTTCCTGGCGTTCCGCTGGACCATCCTATGATTTATGCAATATATACCTTGTTGATTTCCTGTTGAGTATTTTTTTTAAGGAGTGGTTTCTGTGAATCCAGGGGACCCTCTTTCGTTTTCCATGTTTTCTATAGAGGTACTTAATGCATAATCTAGATTTAACGCAACTCTGTAACTCTGTAAACAACTCTTGGGTATCCTCGTCAAATTACTCCTCCCCGCTCGCCAGCCAATTGCCCAATTTGCTCGGAAAAAATAATCTCGTCCTTGAAGACTATAATATCTCGGATAATCGTCTCTATTTTTTGCACAAACTTCTGCTCTGCCATGGGAAAGCTCGAACTCACAATCCTTGTTTAATAAACAAAATCGCCAGATAGTTTTCATTGTTGCAGGTTTACAAGGCTGATTTGAGGTTTAAGGTAATGATCCAGTTGAATCAGCTGCCCAATTCAAGTGGATTCTAAAAGGCAGCGGGAATAAAAACAAGGATATTAGTTATAAAAGGGGGAGAAGACCACTATGTGATAAAAAAAAATTAAAATGAGGGTTTAAAAAGAGTCCTCTGCCCAAATGAAGTTAAGACGGGTGAGGCGAAGAATAGTTAAAAGGGTCAAGAAACAGGACGACAGGAGAGTGGTGAAATAAGGGCATTCTATTATAATATGGGCGACCGATTGTTCCCCACCACAAAAACGGCAGCGAGGGGTGATTTGAGTATCAGCCGAAACATGGTGACCGTGGGTAAGTCTTGTGTAGCCGATGCGAACGCGGCAAAGGGCCACATCTAAGGACCGTAGTCTCTGAAGTCTCGAGGGCCAAGAGCGAACAGACGTTTGGATTTTATATAATTTAAATTATGAACATCCATCCAATTCGTCTTGCCACAACTGAAAAATATATTCTCTCATAGAGGGAAAGAAATCTCGAAGAGGCAATGCAGAGTTATCTGGGGACACAGAGGAACTGGCAAGCTGATCAGCCCTCTCGTTACCCAGGACCCTTACATGCCCAGGGACCCAACAAAATAAAACTCGATAATGAGAACCATTCTGGACCAGTCATTCGCAAATTTCTTCAATTAAGGGATGGAAAACACAAAAAAGAGCGAATCGCTAGTAAAACACTCCTAGAGTCGGAGAAAACGAAATCTTAAAGGTAAATTGGATAGGTCTGAAAGCTAAAAGAATGGCCGAAAGTTCAGCGGTAAAATTGAAGCTACCAGTGGCAAAGACGAAGATAAAAACCCTACTGAGTAAATGGCTGCAGCACACACGCCGCTGTCTGACTTGGAACCTTTTGTTTATTTGGAAAAATGTTGTGTATGCGAGGTTACATGCTCGAGGAAGAGGCGCTTAAGGGAGCAAGGGTACACGGATGACTTGTCCAAGCTTCACATGCTGGTGCAAACGATGGGAGGTGGAGCATGCCAACTGGAGATTGGCGATGTCGGAATGGCAAGGACCGTTAGAGCACCAAGGTTGGAATGATGATCTCTTATCCGGAGGTTCAGAGGGTGGGCTAAGGACGACAACCTCTCGAATTCTGCCGTTGACTCGGCAGTATACAGGCATCTGTAAACCTCTGATATAGAGGCCTGTTGTACACGGCAGTGGTATTGCATGCAAATCTTGAGTCTATGATAGAGCAAGGAAAGCACTTAAATGTCACAGTAAAGGCTCTTGACGGGAGAGGTGCGGAAAGCTCTACTGGAGAGACAAACGCCAAGGTTGTGAATCGGGTTTAACATTTTAAGGGCCGAGGGAGAAGCTGAGGAATAAATTTGGCATCCATAATCTAATTTGGATTGGACTGGTGGGAAGAAGACTTTCAAAAGGTCTAGAGTCCGCAGATAGCCCGTTTGAAGATGGCGTAGGTGTGGTGACCAGAATAGCTTGGGATCAAGAGTTACGCCCAAAAGCCCAAACTCTAGAGACGAACTCTATATATACAACTTTTAGAGAGATAGGTGGCGAACAAGGGCCACACTACCCCGGTAGAAATACATTGCCTTAGTTCTGCTAGTCGAAAGGCGGAATGCCCTTAGTTGTGCACTTTTCGAGACTGCGTCGACTGCCAGTCGCAGCCGATGCACTGCTGATGAAAGGCGAGGCGAGGAACAGTATAATGCCAAGTGATCGACGAACAAGGTGGCCGAGATACCCTATGGGAGAGAGTAAATGATATCGTTGATCGCATTTACGAAACATAAAACACTTAAAACGCTGCCCTGAGGAACTGCCTCCTCTTGGGGTTGCAGGTCAGAGTAAGTGTCTCCAACACGCACCATAAAGGATCGAGATGTTAAGAAACTTTGAATAAAAGATGATAAAAACCTCTCGTACCCCAAACGTATAGCTGCTTTAAGAGGCCGTATCTCCGGGTTGTATCGTATGCTTTTTCAATGTCAAAAAAATATGGCCTCGACTCGGTGCTTTAACGAGAAAGCTTTCCGTCCGATCCCTCAAAACTTACTAAGAGGTCAAGGGTACTATGACCCTGGCAAAAGCGCCGCTGAAATGGAGACAATAAGTGATTGGTTTCTAGGAACCAGTTCAGGCGCACTAATACCATCTTCTCTAGCAACTTACTCAGATAGCTGGTAAAAGCTATAGGGCGGTAGTGATCTGCATCCAACTCGTCCCTGCTTGGTTTGACAAAAGGAAGGACAATCCCAACGCGCCATGATGATGGGTAAAATACTTCACCTATATAAGGTTGTAAAAGTCAAGTAAGAAAATGAAAGTGTGGATAGAGGTGCCGAATCGTATCAAAATGAATCTCGTCAAGGCTAGAAGTGGATCTACAAAGGGACAATGCAGCGCGCAACTCGTGGATGGAAAATAGAGCACTGTACGGAAGGTTAGATTTTGTTTTAAATTGAGATCATGAGAATCTTCGTTTGATTCTTAGACTATAAATGCCTTATTGTAACGGCTGACGCTACTGACGGCGCGGAAGTGGTCGGCTAAAGCATTGCTGACCACCAGGCTTTCATTCACTAAGAATCCCTGTAAGTTGAGTGTGGGGGTATTATGGCCGGCATAACAAGCCAGGATCTTGTTAATCATCTTCCAAATCTTTGCGGTAAGGGTCATAGGAAGTTAATGAAACCTAGCGGCGCCGTGAAGTTCAGCGAGCCTGACGAACGGTTCTTTGGTGAAGCGCCAGATATCAGTTTCAGTCAGCCTTGTTACACAAGATTGGGTTCTGTAGAATCTGGCATGAACTAACTTTGTTTTTGACGGCTGTCACACACTCCAAGATTTACCAGGGCACGGTTGAGCGACCAGTTACAGGTTGCCTCCGTAGAATGGTCTCTGTGGCCGCGTTGTAAATAATCGATGTGAAGTACGCTACTGCTTCGGCTTCGATACCAGAGAAGTTCCCCAAGGAGCCACTTGTGAAGGACGCCTCTCGGAAGCCTTCGCCATCGGCAAAATCGCCTGTGTTTAAAACGCAAAGAAAGTCAGATAATAAATGAGACTCTAAAACACTGCCTTTGGAATTCCAAGTGATGTCACCGCAATATAGGTGACGGGCATTAAAATCTCCTAGTAGTAAAAATGGGGAGGGCAATTGATCTATAACTTCTAAAAGGTCGGGTCCTGATAATGGTAAAGAAGGAGGAAGGAAAATAGAGCAAACACTAAAAAGCCCTGTAAGAAAAACTCTCAGGTCAACAGCTTGGCAGATAGTATGAAGAAGGAGGGGATATACATGGTGGGATGAGGAAACCCCCGACAGGGGCAATAGGGTTTAAAATACGAAACCCGTGTACCGCCGGAAAAGGCCGTGTACCCAGTTTGTTCCCTTGAAAACAAATAACAGCGGGATGGAGAGTCGTCAAAAGAACTCAGTTCTTCCCACTTGGCAAGAACGCCTTGACAATTCCAGTGTAAAGTGGAGGATATTATATCGGACGGTTAGATACTACAGTGGATATCTTTTTCCCCTTTGTGGCTGATGTTATGTTTGAAGTGCGTCCCAAAGAGTTTGATGGTCGAAGAACAGATTTTGAAGAGCCAGCGAATGCAGGGGAAGAGATACTGGAAGGAGCAGTGATAGGGGGACATGTCCGATGGTTTCTAAGAACCGGCCGAAGCCCCTGCCTGTAATTAGGGCGCACAGCCAGGCGGAAATTGAAAATTGAGAAGAGATATTTGGACGGTAGATCCGAATTGATGGCTAGATGGTACTTTCGATGTCTGAGGAGCTAACCCAACAGCCGCGGCTGGTAATTTTGGAATATTATCTGCTTCCATCGGATCACGAGTAGGAAGTTGAGTAGGTGAGGCAGGTAATCTGGATTAAGTTCAAGGAACTGGGTGGATTTCTGCTACCGTTTTGGAACGGTAAGGGGCCTAAGTCATGTGAAGGGCATGACGGGCCTGAGGGAAGAGAATATTCAGCAATAAGAGAAAAGTCCATTGAAGATTCATAAGGCTTGGCCGAGTTAGCTGCGGAGGCGCTCACTTATTGTTTTTTTTTTAAAGGGGCTATCTAAAGACTGCCCACTTGGGCATAAGTCGCCGCAAACAAACAGCCCAGTTTTAGACTACTTTAAAATAAATATTTGAACAGAAACAACAATAAAAAAGAGATCACAATCAGGAAGCAAGCTCAGGCGGCGGGGCAAGGTCCCCCTCCACCAGGCGAAAGAGCGTGTAACCTAGAAAGAAAAAAAAACAATAACAAAAACAACAACAAAACCTAGTTAAATAAAAGAAAGGAGGCTGGCTTCCCCCCAAAAGTCAACAAGTCCACCAGTCAAAGTGCACGCACTCGTTCCAAGTACAAGGGACAGGCGGTAGCGATCCCGTCCATCCCGGTACCGGGACAGGTGTTGTGCGCGAAGATCATCCAGACTGGGACATTCGACAAGAATGTGCCGAACAGTCTGGGGGACGACGCAGTCGTTGCAATAGGACGCAGGCGAGCGCTCCATCAAATAGCGATGGGTCACACGAGTGTGCCCGATTCGGAGACGACAGAAGGCAAACTGAAGCCGCCGTGGCATTGGGGGATAGGTCCATCGAACAGTCGCGGCGCAATGGCAGGCAACTTTAAGTTCCCTTCGACCGTCTCTTATCTTCTTTGCCAAGCGGTCCGAAGAGCTGCAGGTATTCCTGCCATGTAGTCGGTGTGAGGAAGAGCGAAACGCTGGTCCGGTCGCAGAGTCCTCGCGGACTCTTTCGCGCGCTCATCGGCACGCTCATTCCCCGCAATTCCTACATGTCCAGGAACCCAGCAGAAGATAATCTCGACATCTCCCCGGCTCGCCAAAACCGTAGCGTCACAGATATCGCGAACCAGGGGATGCGAAGATCCCCAAGCCCCAAGAGCACTCAGGGAGCTTTGTGAGTCGCTATGGATCACAATCCGGTCTCCGAACCGGGCACGTCGCGTAATTTCCCGTACCGAGTGGTGTATTGCCACCAGCTCGTCCGTAAAGACAGACGCAGCGCCTGGTAGAGCCCCACTGACTTCAAACAGAGGGGATACGGCGTGGAAGCCGACTCCTTCTTGGGACTTGGAGCCATCCGTATACACTGGCACGGTTCCAGCGTGACACGATGTGTGCTCCAAAAAGGTCGAACGCAATACTCCCGGCGCAGTACAAGCTTTGGGAGCAGAGGCGTGGTGACAAGTAGCCAAATGTGGTACCCTCCAGGGTGGTGTCCTGGGCAGAACCAGGGGCACCACAGGCCCAAAGCTATATCTCCCTTTCGAAGGAGTTTCCTGGCCCTAAACCCAAAGGGCTTAGGGTATGACTGGCGTCTCTCGGCGGCATAGGCACCATCGAGAACAGCTGCGGATGAAGTAAGAGCTGTTGGCGACTGAGGAAGGCGCCGGGCCTGCGCGTACAGGCGAGTGATGTACTAAACACGGGGCAGAGCGAGTGGCATCTCCCCAGCATCGATCAACAGGCTCTCAATGAGGGAAGTGCGGAAGGCACCGGTCGCAAGGCGAAGGCCAGTGTGGTGAATCGAATCCACCTTCCGCAATAAACGCTGGCTGCGGATGCATAAAACTCGCATCCGTAGTCGAGCTTCGAAGGAACAAAGGATCGATACAAAAGTAGGGCAGTAGCCCTATCAGCGCCCCAAGCGCTGAACGTCACGGAACGGAGAATGTCCATGCTGCGGGTACAAGAGATCCTAAGGCTGCGAATATGAGCCTCCCAGATGAGGCGTCGGTTGAATACAAGACCAAGGAAACGGTGTGACTCAACCACATCCAGGCGCACCCCATTAAGAAACAAATCTGGGTTGGGGTGAAGCCGTGGATGGCGGCAGAAGTGAACTACCTTAGTCTTGGCCAAAGAAAACTGAAAACTTTGCGCTTCGGCTTAGCGATAGACGCGGTTCAATGCCTGTTGGAGTCGACGCTCCAGAGTTGGCATCTGGGCCGTGCCAAAAGAGATCAAAAGGTCGTCCACGTAGAGCGTAGCGAGAACATCTTTCGGCAGCAACGAGTTGATGCCGTTGATGCCATGGGCAAAGAGTGTGACACTGAGGACACTTACCTGCGGGACACCCTCTTCCTGCTCCTTTGAGACGGAGAGGGCTCCCCCCAACCGTAAGCGGATTAGAATATCTCGCAAAAATTCAGATATAAAGATTGGGAGGTGTCCCCTCGCCCCCATCGTGTGGAGAGTCTCCATGATACCGTATCGCCATGCGGTATCATAGGCCTTCTCCAGATCGAAAAACACCGTGGCGTAGTGCTGTCTACGAAGGAAAGCCTTGCAGACGGCCTTTTCAAGTCGGAGCAGAGCATCCGACGTGGAGTGGAACTTGCGGAAGCCACACTGTGTAGAGGACAGATGGCCTCCGCTGTCCAGGAAAAAGGCTAATCTAACATTTACCAATTTCTCCATCAACTTGCACACGCGAGAGGTTGGAGAGATTGGGCGGAAACCGGTCGGAGTGCAGTGATCTCTTCCCGGTTTGCGAAAACGCGAGCACAGTATCGATTCGCCAGGAGTCTGGGAGAAGACCTTCCACCCAGATCCTGTTGAACAAATCTTACAGAAAGGCCATGTTTCGCTCACCCAGGTGTCGAAGTATCGCGTACGGGACATCGTCCGGACCATGGGCGGTGTCCGCGCACGAAGCTAGAGCGGAACGCAACTCACTCACCGTAAACTTGTCGTTGAAGAGTTCTCCGCCTCTAGAGGTAAAGTCCAGCCGGTGGACTTCCCTGACATCACGACGTGCATTGAATGCTGGCGAAGCAGCATCACGGCTAGAGAATGCGGGAAAAGCGGTCGCTAAGGATTCCGCCATGGATGCTGAGTCCGAGATTGCGGTCCCATTCTCCTGGAGAATGGGAGGGGGGTCCTGCGAGAACATTCCACAAATATTTTTGACTCGCTTCCACACCTTAGCTAAAGAGGTCTTCCCGTTAAGTGAAGACACGTGTGCCCGCCAAGAAGAGCAGCGGGCGTGCTTCGAAATATACCGGAACCTAGGCGTAGCCCGACGAAATTCAGCGACAGTGAAATCGTTCGGGCGGCGCTTATAGCGCATGTAGGCATAACGCCTCCGTTTGAGGGCCGTCTCACTCTCGGCTGACCACCATGGGAGTGGTCGGGGTGCAAAACGGCCAGACGTCCTAGGAATAGAAGTCAGGCCCATGGCGATGAGGTTGCCGGAAAAGAACTCAACGGCCTCATCTACCGACCTAAACTCCTCGACTGAGAAAGAGAATTCAGTCATTTTCTGAAATGCAGGCCACCGCGCCAAGCACCACCGAGGTGGTCTCTCAGGCGGCAGTTGCCCTGAAAATAATATTTGAATGGGAAAGTGATCACTACCATAGAGGTCATCGACCACCCCCCAATTAAAATACGGCTGTGCATCCGAAGAGCACAAAGATAGGTCAAGGCAAGAAAATGAAGCGGTTATCGGACAGTGATGCGTAAACTCATCCACGTTTAGGACACCCATCTCAAGCTCTTCGATCAGATCGGAAGGACTTGTCCCCTGGGATTTATGGAGTAATCTCCCCAGAGAGGATGCCTGCCGTTCAGATCTCCAAGCAAGAGACAGGGCCTCGGCAACCCTGCCACGACGCTGCAGAAGTCCCCCTCGTCAAAGTCAGCTGACGGTGGAATGTACGCAGAAATGATAGTATACCTCCTATCCAGGTGCAGCTGCACAGCCACTGCCTGAAAGGAGGTATCTAAAGAGGAAGAAAGAACGGAGACATCATGCTGGGTCGCAAGACCCTTATACCCCGGGAGGGCAGGCAGGGGGCACGCGCCTAGCATGGTCTCTTGCAAAAAGATAGCTAACGGGGAACGGGACGAGAAAAGCCTCCGCAGCTCCTCATAGTTAGCCCAGCGTCCAGGGATATTCCATTGAAGGAATATGCCCTCTAGGCCACGCTCGGAGGAGACGCGGGGGCCCTCCTTGAACTGCAGACCCTCACGGAAATGGCCATACGGTTACCATGGGCAGGCCCCGGGCGCTGTTGGCCGGACAAAGCGCTGAAAGCGCTGTCGCCTTCGAAGACTTATTGGGGAAGGTTGGGCTCACCATGCGAGTCTTTTCCTCCCTCCGCCTCGAAAACTTAGGCGGGCGTTAAGGCTTCGGAGGCGGGGGGCCCTCTTTTCAAGGAACCACCGTTTCCGAGCCACTCGCTCCACTTTGGGGCGTGGGTGAAGGAGCCGAAGCTCCTTTGTTGCTGTCCTCTTTACGGGGGACTGCTTCAGGAACCCCTGAAAATGGCCTAGGGACCATCTTCATGGGTGTTGCCTCCTGTGAGTCTAACGACTCGGCGCGTGGCTGTTTCGCCTTACGGGAAACGCTCATGCTGGGGAAAGAGGGGGGAGCCCTGGTTTTAGCCGGGGCTGGGTATGAACCCTTTTTTTCCGCTAGCTTTACCAGGGGAGCGCCCAGGTTGGGTAGAGCCCGCAAAAGGGCTCCAAATTGGCGCGAAAACAACCGTGCTTGTTGCCCTGGATGGGCCAGGAGCAGAGGATGCCTTTCTAACTATTGAGGCATATGACGTCCCAGGCAGAGCCGGGCGCGCCAGGACCAAGTCCTTAGCCTCGCGGAATGAGATTCGATCCTAGGCCTGAATGGCCAGGATTTCTTTCTCAAGGAGATATGCACCACATAGCTTTGAAGAAGCAGGGTGCGGCTCTATGCAATTGACACACTTGGCCACACACGATTTGAACTTATCGTGTGCGACCTTAGAGCAATTTACACAAATTTCGGGTGACCCCGACTTTGCACGGGTACAAGAACGATTCGTATGGCCAAAGCGGTGAGAGTAATAGCACCCGCGGCAGTGGCACGAATGCCTTCACGCGGTAGCGGTAGCGGTACCAACCGGCACGCACCGACTCAGCGCGCTTGTCACATTCGAACGTGACGAAGTGTAGGGGTGGGTCTCGAGGCCCCTCCCTGTTTTCTTATCACACGTTCGACCTTGACCACCCCCTATTCGGCCAGGTCTAGGGTGATGTCCTCAATGGAGGAGTCAACGAGTTCCCTCGCAAAAAACTACTCCTTTCACAAAGTTTATGGTAGAGTGCGGCGTCACACTCACCGGGGTGCCATGAAGTGTCCGAAGAGCACTTATCTTGGCCGCCTCGGCGGGATTCGCCGCATTCGCCAGAAGGCTCCGGTCCGAGAAACGGGTCACCTTCTGGCTCTCTACCAATTGCACTAGCTAATCCTCTTCTCTGATAGATCATGTTGCCCTTGGTCAACATGGTGCCATCAGTGGAGCAAATAACACGGAAGCGTTTGAAGCCAGTGGGCTCGAAAACGCTAGGTAACCTCTGAATTAGGGGCCCTGATGTCATCGAGGCTCCGCACTCTGCACTTTTTGTCTTAGTCAGGGGCTACGCAACCGGGGCGGCAGAGGGGCCGGATGTGCCGAACTTGGCCTGGTCCCTCGCCAAAGTGGCAGCAGACCCATCCGTCCCCGTAGCCCTCGCGGCTAGGGAGGATCCCCGAGTCTATTTGTCTTTTCAGTCTTTTTCTTTTTCTTTTTTGGAGAGGAGGGTGGGGAATTAACCCGTTTCTCACCTCCGCCGGAAGGAGCCCCCAGGCCAGATGGACCGGCCTCAGCCAGTTCATTCTTTGAAATGGAGAAGGTCCTGGTAGCCGTGGGGGCACCGGTGGGAGGAGATTCCTCCCCTCCTTGGGGAGGACCTTGCATAGGGGCGGATTCAGGTTCGGTGCTTGGCGCCGAGCCCGGATTTTCCCCCATGGAAGGCCCTACCATCTGAGGTTAGGGTTCCTCAAGGACCATGTCTATCTCAGGAAGGAGGGCTCCAGTTGGCCATCCCCCCCAAGACATCGCTGGTCCCGTTGGCAGTATCGTCACTAGTCTTGTGTGGGGAGGCATGGGCCTTGGCCCCGGCAAGGTTCAATATTTTTGCTAGCAGGTCTTTTGAGGGAAGCGACGGAAGGGGCCTGGCTTCCCTCTACCCCCTAAGGGGGTTTGCCCTACCGAGCTGCTTCAATGTGGAGCGGCTGGCTAAGGGCTGCCTGCTGGATTTCTTGGCAGTCTCCCTGGAAAGAACAGAGGAGACTGCCGCTGGTAAAAGGGAGGTACCCGGAAGCACCTCCAGAGAAGGGGGTGAGGGGGAGTCCCCTACACCCGTAAGCAAAGGAGAGGAGTAAGCCTCCTCTCCGGTTAGAGAGATATGGAGGGTCTCCTGAGCAAGCACATGGGGGTGGGGACCTCCATTTTTTCGGTGGAGCTGCCCGAGGGTGGCTCCGTTGGTGACATAGGGAAAATCAAGGGAAGATTTTTTTGTTTCTCATCATTGGGCATGGTGACCCTATATATTTTACGGGATGCAATCGCTCATCACCTCTTGCAGTTGCCCGCACTGCAAGAGGTGCTTACAGGCCTGGCAGAGCCAGCAACTGCCATTTGAGACCACCTCTCCCACCTGGTGGCCTGGCAGTCCATCGGCATGGCGGCTCCACCTTGAACACGGCGTAAAAGGATAGATTGTGAAGAGGAGAGGAAAAGGGATGTGAGGAAGGTATGGTTAGGGATGAAGCAGGTTGTTAAAAAAAATCCATCCCAAACCGGAGCTTAAGGGTTATGGAAGGTTGTCCCCTTCCCTCTCAGCCCCAATCCGGGACGGTTGGCTTGAGAAAAAGGTCAGCACCTACCTCGTGAAATTAGAGGCTGACCAGAGAATGTTGTGGGAGAGGTTGTATGAAAAGCGAGGAAACAAGCGTTTTGAAGGAAGGAGAGAAGGCTAAGCTGGGGTCGGACGGGGTGCTGAGTCATGTCAGCGCGGCGGCCAGGATGGCGAATCGCCGCGAGCCTTACGGGGACGACAAGAGAGAAGCGCGTTCAGGCGTCAGGGGGAAGAGAGTCTTGCTTCTCCACGGCGCAGAAAAATGCGAACCACCATAAAGAAAGTCAAACAAAATGAAAGAGGGCCAACCTTCTTCAAAAAGCCAGATAGTCCACAAGTCTGTAAATGAAACCCTCGCGAGTACAAGGGGAAAGTGGTAGCTACCTCTCTCTCGTCCTCTTACCGGGAGAAGTAAGGTAAGCGAAGATCATCCAGACTGGGAAATTCAACAAGAATGTGGCAAACAATCTGAGGGACAACGCAATCGTCGCAATAAGGTGCGCGTGAGCTCTACATCAAATGGCAGTGCGTCCCGCGAGTGTGTCCAATTCGGATATGACAGAAAGCGACCTGAAGCCGTAGCGGCATTGAGAGTAGATTTATGGGAACAGGTGTGGCGCAAGGGCAAGCAAATTTAAGATCCGGTCGGCAATCTCCCATTTTTTTTGACAAGCATCCCAGAGGGCTGCCCCTATTCCTGCCATATAATCGGTGTAAGGAGGAGCGAAACGTTAGTTTGGTCACTCAGTCTTCGCTGACTCTTTGACGCACTCATTCTCCGCTATTCCTACATATTCAGGAACCCAGCAGAAGAAAATCAAGACATCCGCCCGGCTCGCCTAGACTGTGGCGACATGGTTACCGCGAACAAGGCTATGTGGAGATTCGAATGTCCCGATAACACCCGGGACGCTGTATGAGTAACTATAGATCACAATCCGCTCTCCGAACCGGGCCAAACTAGTTATCTCCAGTAAAGAGCGGCGTCTTGCAAACAGCTCTGCCGTGAGGACAGACGAAGCGCCTGCCATAGCAACACTTAGTTCTAAAAGAGGGGATACGGCGTCGAAACCGACCCACTCTTGGGTTTGGAGCCATCTGTATACACTGGCAGGGTTCCAGTGTTACACGAAGTGTACTCCAAAAAAGGCCGAACACGATACTCCCGGCGTTGTAGAGGCTTTAGATGCAGAGACGTGGCGACAAATAGGCAAAGGTGGTACCACCACGGTGGCGTCCTGGGCTGAACCAGGGATGCCACCGGCCCGAGAGCTATACCAATCTCTCGAAGGATTTTACCTAGCCCAAAACTTAAGAGAATCGGTTCGTTGCCCGTTTGAGTCTATTTCCAGAGTTGGCATCTGGGCCGCGTTAAAAGAGATCGAAAGGTCGTATTAGTAGAGTATAGCGAGATTTTCCGGCAGCACCGACGTCATGACGTTGATGCTCAGGTATAGGAGTGTGAGAATGAGAAGACTTCCTAGTGGTACACCTTCTTCCTGCTCCATTGTCGCCGAGAGCCCCGTCCCCTTTCCCACCGTACGCGCAATCGAAGTTCTGGCGAAAATTCAGATATTAAGATTGGGAGGCGTCCCCTCGCTACCATCGTATGAAGATTCTCCATGATACCATATCATCATGCGGTATCAAAGGCCTTCTCTAGATCGAAAAACATCGTGCGTTGTACTGGCTAAGAAGGAAGGCCTCGCAGAATGCATTTTCCAGTTGGAGCAGAGCATCCGACGTAGAGAAACTTACACACACAGGAGATTAGAGAGTTTGAGTGAAAAACGGCCGGGGTAGAGTGATCTCTCTCCGGTTTGCGAAAAGAGAACAGAGTAGTGATTCACCAATATCCTAGGAAGATATCCTCTACCCATATCCTATTGAACAAACCTAACAGAAAGGCAATTCCTTGCTCACCCTGGTATCTAAGCATGGCATACGTGACATCTCCGGAGCAGGGGTGATTTCCGCGAATGAACCGAGAGCGGAACGCAACTCACTCACCCGCCATTGAAGGGTTCTCTCTCTCTAGAAGTAAAGTTCAGTTGGCGGCCTTCCGCGACATCAGGACGCCACTTGAATACTAGCTGAGAAGCATCCCTGATGGAGAATGCGGAGAAAGTGGGTGCAAAGGACATGTCACAGGAGAATTGCGCTCTCATTGTCATGGAGAACAGCAGGCGGGTCCTGCGAGAACTTGCCCCCGACTCCTTTTGACCCGCTTCCACACCTTTGCTAGAGGTGTCTTCCCGTTAGGCGAAAACGTATGCCCGCAGGAGGGGCGGCGGGCGTGCTTCCAAACAACGGAACCTAGCTCTATTTTTATTTATTTTATTTTTTTCAATAGCTCATCTAGCGACTCCCTACTTGGGCATAAGTCGCTGTACTCATCACTGCCTAGTACTAGGCTACTTTAAAATAACATGCAAAACAAAGAAAAGTACAATAAAAATAAAAAATAAAAGGCAATAA
The DNA here is from genome assembly GCA_963969495.1 of Ceratothoa steindachneri. Lineage (NCBI taxonomy): Eukaryota > Metazoa > Arthropoda > Malacostraca > Isopoda > Cymothoidae > Ceratothoa > Ceratothoa steindachneri. The sequence goes on along the minus strand of OZ018323.1, from coordinate 195,992,789 downwards.
GCAGGAAGCAAGCTCCGGCATCGGGGGGAGGTCCGACTCCCCCCGGCTCAGGAACGTGCGACCTAGAAAGAAAACAACGAAAAAGCCTAGTTTAATAAAAGGGAGAAGGCCGGCCTCCTACAAAAAGTCATGAAGTCCAAAAGCCAATGTACAAGAACCCGTCCCGAGTACAAGGGATAAGCGGTAGCCACCCCGCTCGTACCGGCACCGAGACAGGTTACGTGCGCGCAAAGATCGCCCAGACCGGGACATTCAACAAAAATGTGCCGAACAGTCTGGGGGACAACACAGTCTTCACAGTAGGGTGCAGGCGAGCGCTTCATCAAATGGCAGTGCGTCCTACGAGTGTGTCCAATTTGTAGAGGCCAGAAATTACCCTTAAGCCTTCGCGGCATTGGGGGATAGGTCCATGGGAACAGTCGCGGCGCAATGGCACGCAACTATAAGTTCCCTTCGACCGCCTCCTATCTTCTTTGCCAAGAAGCCCGGAAGGCTGCCTGTATTCCTGCCATGTAGTTGGTGTGAGGAAGAGCGAAACGCTAGTCCGGTCGCCTAAGCCTCGCAGACTCTTTGGCATAACCTAGCTTTAGCTCGCGAAACTCAGAGAGTGAAAGCGTTCGGGCGGCACTTGTAGCTCATGTATGCATAACGCTGCTTTTTGAGGGCTGTCACACGCTCGGCTGACCACCGCAGACGCGGTCGGGGTCCAAAATGACCAGACGTTCTAGGAATAGTAGTTAGTCCAACGGTGATGAGGTTGACGGAGACAAACTCTACGGCCTCATCCACCGACCTGAACTTCTCGACTGAGACAGAGAAATCAGCTATTTCCCGAAGTTCGCACCACTGTGCCCGCGCCAAGCACTACCGGGGCTGGCTCTTGGACTGCATTGGCCCAGGAATTGATTTGAATGGGAAAGTAATCACTACCCTGGAGTTCATCGACTACCCCCTACATAAAATCAGGCTGTGTATCCGGAGAGCACCGAAATAGAAGCGGTTTGTGGGCAGTGATGAAAGAACTCATCAACAATTAAAATACCCATCTTTAGTTCGTCAATCAGGTCGGCGAGGACCTGACCTTGGGATTGATAAAGTATTATTTCCAGAGGGGGTGTCTACTGTTCAGACCCCCGAGGAAGAGAAAGGACCTCGGTTTACCGTGCAACGACGCGGCGGAAGACTCCCGCATCAAAACTGACTGACGGTGCAATCTACACATAAATAAAAGGATACCTCCTATCCATTTGCAGCTGCACAGATACTTCCTGAAAGTAGATATTCAAAGCAAAGAAATGAATGAGTAATCGTGCTGGCTTTAAATGGTGTATCTTCCCGCCCGGCCCATATCCAGTGGAGGTGGGTTCGCAAAACCCTTATACCCAGGGAGGGTGAGCTGGAGGCACGCGCCCAGCATGGTCTCATGCTGTAAAGGGATGACGGAAGAACAGGGAGACAATGAGGGACAGTTGTTAGAGGAGACCGAGATTAGGGGTTAGCGAAGGAGGGAAGAAAGGCTAAGCTGGGGCCGGACGGAGCGCTTAGTCTCGTCAGCACGGTGGCAAGAGAAACGCATCGCTGGGCCTCTTAAGGGGAGAAGGAAGGGGCGCTTAGTCTCGTCAGCACGATGGCCAGAGAAACGCATCGCTGGGCCTCTTAAGGGAGGAAGGAAGGGGGAAGTGCACAAACAACTCTCCCAGGGCCTATCAGTGTTCCCTTCAGCCCAGTGGCAGGGATCTCCTGATTTGAACACAAGTCGGGAGGATGTGCAGCTCCTCCAGGTAACATGTGTAACAGACTTCACAGGGTACCATACCCTTGATGATAATTGCAGTGTTAATCGAAGGTTACTTTAACTTTTTGGTTACCTATTGATGGTGTTTTCGACGACAGACACAGTGATGACAAGCTCGGTGTTAATCCCAGGTCAGTTTACCTTGTGGGTTGCCTATTGGTGGTGTGTTCGACGACAGACACAGTGATGACAAGCTCGGTGTTAATTCTAGGTCAGTTAACCTTGTGGGTTGCCTATTGGCTGTGTGTTCGACGACAGAAACATTGCTCGTCAATTTAGACACCAAGCGTTATTGAAATTGGCGTGCCAGATTCCGTCCATATAGGCCTCATTTCCTCAATATTTTGGTGTCTACAATTAGTTCACAAAGAATGGGTATATGATCTGTGAAGAAAATAAAGTATAAAAGAAAAAGGAAAAAAGGTAAGAAAAAAAAGGGGAAAATAAAATGAACTCAGGAAGAAAATGGGGGAAAAAGAAGGAAATATTAAGGAAAAAATGTTTTTGAAGAGCTTCTATGAAGTTGTGGGATTAGGGAAGGTAAAACTGTATAATTAGTAGCACGACAATAAATCATGCCGGTGCTTTCGCCCAGGTGAGTGTGCATCTCTACTAAACCTGCCCAACTTCAGAAAGAAGTTAATAAGAGGAATAAAAAACCAAAAATAATAAACAAATGTTTGCAACGTCAACCATTGGTAGCACTCTACCGTCTCTGTGCGAACTCGTTAAAATACCGTCTGAATTCTATCTCAGTGTGCTCAGTGTGATTTGACATGGCATCCGAAACACGGGTGTCGGTAAAGCATATGATCCGCATCCCTAATGTCAGGCCCGGTTTCCATTCGGCTGCAAACACCACCGAATGTGGCTCTACTTAGCTCAAGTAGAAAAGAATGGTTTCTGCCCAGATTCGTAATATATATAAATTCTTAATTATTTTTCCTTAGGCAGAATCCAATGAGGGCACATCAACATAAATGTGGTTTAAAAGAAGTTTATAAGGAAATGGTGAACTTTGGTGTAGTTTGGTGGTGAACTGCATGAAAGATACGTTTTACGGAGGAGGGCATGGATGAAAGGCAGATCCTTAAGTGCCTAGGGGTGTTCAAGTAATAGTGGTGGTGCCAAACAAGTGAAAATGAGCCTTCAAATATTTAGATACCTCCTGCTCCAATCACTGCCCTCCTTACAAGACAAGGGCAGTTTTGGAATAACTATGGCCCCACTCTAACAAACCAACTAGTTTCTTGGCTAATCTAATATTTCTAGTGTTCTCTTACCACCCAACTCTTTTCAAATTTGTAGTGACCTTTCATAATTTTGGAGCTTTGTGTTTAAAAAAATGCATTCAAACCATAATAAAATATTGACGAGAATATAATATCCATTTACTAATGATTGATAAAATTTAAAAAAGCCTACAAAAATTACTGTAGAAAAATCTTTAAGAATCAAAATTAATGCCCACCAAACCTAGACACAAAATTAATAAAATTTAAAAAGCTATTTACTAAACCTCGAAACACAAAGAAAAATTACTAAGGAATACTAAAAATGCCTATCCATCTATAATAACATGGTACCAAACTTATTAAAAGTTTTCTAAAAAAAATGTCTTACCAAACCTGAAGATCACCAGTAAAATAAAAAACTCGTAAAATAAAAAACTCGTGAAATAAATCTAAAGCTACTCAAATTAGATATAAAATTTTAAAGCTAAACTCAGCAGTGAACTAAAAGAAAGTGAAATCAATTTGAAAAACAAATACTAAAACAAATAAATTTTGCTATAACTCTAAAGCATTGTAACCAAAAAACGATTAAATTAATTACATAACGATTAAATTAATTACATTCAAACCTATAAAAAATACTAAAGGCACTAAAATATTACTTGAAAATTCCTACCTAAACTGAATAAGACTAGAAGTAATCAGCGTGTCTCAATCTCAACCATATACATACGTTAATTTTCAAACATCCATATAATTCTCCTCCATGGAATATAAAGATTCTGGGACGGAATAAAAAGCCAGCTCAATAACACGAATCTTCAGTTTCCACAGTCACTCCTCGATGATAGATTGTGTCATTTTAATAGACATGCTAAAAAATTTAGGCGATATATATTTGTATCTATTTAAATAACGAGAGAAAGCGTAATGAACTTAGGGTTATCTTACCATTATTGAGGACTCTCTTGAATGGTCTATTTTTGCTGTCTTTCTTTCGAAACCAAGACTGCTTCTGGGGCACGTATACGCTCATGTCTCTCCACGTGAGGGTAATCCCTTCGTCAGGCGTAACGGCGCCGTAGGACGTGGCTCCTTTGAGTATTGCCTGGTTCAAAATAAATTGGTATGCTTAGTCATCTATTTTTTTATCAAAAGCTAAAATCAACGAGGATATTTCGATAGAAAATTTTAAAGTGTTACATAATGAAGGCAGTAAAGGTTAAGTGATGTGAAGATGAGATGATGTTATATGGTTTGAGTTACCGAAGAACATACTTGAGGTGATAGAAAACGTGGATAAATGCATCTTTCCTGTTAGCTCTCGATCAACAACCTAAGTTAGCGGCCAGGTTGGCTTCAAGCTCAAAAACATGTTTTGGAAGGGGCGAATTGCCCGCGTTTACACTTTAATAATTCTATCGGACCACTGGATCTGTTTGAGGGAGAGCGAACAATACTTAAAGAATTGACCTTGAAAAATTCCGAAAAAAATCGTTGAAAACTTCTTTCAAAAACTATATTTTTTATTTAAAGCGAAAAGCAAACGGGGAAAAGTGTCTATAGACTATATGTAATACCTATCTACAGTTATTAATTTCCGGAAACAGTTTGATACTGTTTCAGTTACATTAATAAATGTAAGCACAATTTGGTAGAAAAGTTATCTCAAGCATTACATAATTTATAGTCGATTTTATTAAATTCGATTACAATGCCGTCCAGACACCTCTGGAAAGCAGCCTTTTGTGGTAAAATGGGCAGAAAAAAAAACTTTCTCAAGAAGAGAAAAATTATATCGTAAAGGAATTCTCTTTCATTTTTAAAAGATTTGATGTATGAGCATCACACAGAAGAAAATTGCAATAAATAACATTCAGACAAGAAAAGGGTTCATCCAGAAATTCGAACTCCTACCCGTAGAGATCTTTCTCAAATTAAAAAGAGTAAAGCGTTATTTCAAGGTGCATGGGCTCCTTCCGTCTCCAGAGAAACATATGCAAGGATATCCAAGTCTTTATCATTAATAAAATAACAAAAATCCACTCCTAACCCCAAATAAAAAAATAGGTGGAGCGAAGCATATACAAAAGTTGACTTTAGCGAGGTTATTAACTGATGAATCAAGAGTGACTAGATAGGCCGGAGGTTAGGTAAAAGGCTGGATTGGGTTTTCAATGGACGTCAGGTAAACGATTCTTCTAACGATAAAATGGATTCGAAGACGTACTGAGTTAGGAAAAAAAATTCCTAACTGGGTTCAAGAGAGCCAGTGAGACTGAGGAAGTCATTTGTATTCATGTCGGATAATGGTCTTGGTCATGCCTCCCAGTTCTCTAAGAATTGGTTCGCGTCAAAAGGATTTGTAGGAGAGTCAATGATGAACTGACCTTCGAACATTTACGACCGAAATCGAAGTAAAAACTTGCCCCATCCTAAAGGGAAGAGGTTTATGCAGATAGTAGGCAATTTGACACCAAAAATGACCTTTGGGAAGCCATCTAAGATGCTGCAAAGAATGTTTCTGTTGATTGCATGAAAGATTTCACTTCATCAGTAGACAAGACAGTTTTTCAGAATGGTTCCTTTGTCTAGTAGCGCTTTAAAAGTTCTTATTTAAAATCGTTTCATTTAATTTACCTTCCTTTTATTTCTTAAAATTACTTCATATAAGTAATTTAAAATTCTTATGCTTTGTTATTATACGACTTGTTTATATATTTAGGCAGGAAACGCTATGTTATTTTTACTAATTACAAATGATATCTTGACATTAAAATAAACAATCCAACAATAATTTGTCCTATTTTCCTCTCCTATGGCATTTAGATTACATAAATTCATATTACATTTTCTAGCCATGAAGCAGTCACAAAAATGAAGCCGTTTAAAGAGAGTTTTGGCTATTTCTAAATAGTTGCCCATAATCTCTAGATGGACTTCATTCGACAGAAAGTTAAGTAAAGAAGGTGGCGGAGATGTAATTGTGTGCAAGATATGTATATACCGGAGAATCTCCTGGGGGGTATTGGTCCCGGAGGAAGCGCAAGCTATCAGCTGTTAGTTGCAGATCTGTTGACCATGCTGCACCCGATATCCCCTTGCGGTGCTATCCATAAGGGCACTGATAAGAAAATCTAAGATCTTAATGAAGATGACTGAAGATTAATGAAGATCAACAAACCACCAAACAACGTATTGAATTTGCAACTATGTAAGCATACTCTCTAAAAGTAGGAACAAAAATGCATTCACACACTCACTTGCGAACATTTATATTTATACAGCGGCATAATATACAGGTGTAATTAAAAGTAATAGCCTACTGTAAGTAAAAGTGTTAACCTGGTGTAATACAAATGCGGGCGATTCTAATTAAAATTAATCGGCCAGTCTAATTGAAATTAATAGCCAATTTTTATTATACCCCCTCCTCCCGAAAGGTAACCATTTTCCGAATTTCGAATCGACATAACGAAAATACTACTCCATTGTGCCTCGTTGGATTCTTCTCTCTGGCAATGATGATCATTATTATTTAGAAAAAAATACCATACCAAAATAATAACCAACGATCTTTGCTAAAGAGTTTCTGAAGAGGCGTTCGGAAACTAACGTGTGAAGTTAAGGGAAAGTGGAAATGTGTTTAAAGGTACATATAGAAATTAGGCTAGTATTGAACTAGATACAGGGTGACCACGTAACTCTCCATAAACTACCCTATTGTTTGTATATATCTATAGCTGCATGATTTAGTTCTTGACAAGCCTTGATTAGTGATACCCTTGTTTCTGGACGCAATCCTCTGGATGTAGTTTTCCTGGGAGTTTGGGTGCCTTAAAATAGAGGCCGTTTGACTCGGATGACCTATGATAGGCCCTTGTGGCTTTTGTCATCCGGGAAATTATGTTATGTTATGTTACATTTCATGGTACCCCGAGAGGTCGTAGGGGCCGGGTAGGCAAACGACGACTTGCTCCCAAAGAGGGCATGGCGGCCCCGTAGTTTATTGAAAGATCAAAAACACCGAAGGCATTTCCGCCAGAAAGTTATTTTTAAGAGAATGGAAAAGAGGTAAGAGTATTTATTATGGACGACCACAGTGGTAATAGCCAGTAGTAATAAAAGTAATAGACATGTGTAATTGAAGTTACTATCTTTGTGCAATTCAAATTACTATCTTTGTGCAATTCAAATTACTATCCGAGTGCCATTCAAATTACTATCCGAGTGCCATTCAAATTACTATCCGAGTGCCATTCAAATTAATATCCGATTGCCATTCAAATTAATATCCATTGCAATCCAAATTAATATCCGAGTATAATTCAGATTACTATCCGAGTATAATTCAAATTACTATCCGAGGAACTTCAAATTACTATCCGAGTGTAATTCAAATTATTAGCCGACTTTAATCCAAATTACTATCCGAGTACAATTCAAATTTCTATCCGAATGCCATTCAAATTACTATCCGAGTGTAGTTCAAATTACTAGCTGACTGTAATCCAAATTACTAGCCGAGTGCAATCCAAATTACTATCCGGATGCAATTCAAAGTAATAGTTGGAAGTAATTCAAAAGTAATAGCCGGGAGTAATTAAATAGCAATATTCAGTCGTTATTAAAAGTAATTGCTGAAAGAAACTGAAAAGTAATAGCTGGATGTAATTGTAAGTAAATAGCTGTGAATAATCACAAAGTATAGATGAGAGTAATTAAAAAGTAATATCTCAGAGTGATTAAAAGTAATAGCAGGAAATGATTAAAAAATAATATGGTAGCTATAAAAAGAAGTAATAAAGTGCGTACAATTAAAAGTAATAAACTGTAATTGAAAGTAATAGCAGGGTGCAATTAAATATTTTAATACCCTGTATAGACAGTCATTTTTAAACAATTTTTCACTCTAGCCACGTCAATAACTACAGAAAATCATTCCAAACCACATTTTTTCTATGAATGACTCCTTCTTTCTCCAGTAAAAAAGGTGAGCACTGAACGAAACATTCTTATTTTCCTCTACTAAATAAATCTAAAGCCCCCCACCCCCCACCCCCATTCCCTCCTAAAAGCCTTCTTAAATGTTCACCCGCATGCAACCGGATTACCTCAATGTTCTCTTTCACGTCTTTATTATCGCTTCTGTTGCTATGGCTTGGTAACTCCAGTAACCCTATCGCTATCTTTAGATGGGAAGACCGTTCCCCGTCGGATTCAGAGCGATGGAGGCAAGGTAGGGTTTCTTTATTTATTTTCGGGAAACTGCGGTAAAAGATTAAATAGCGACTTCTCTTTGTCACGCGAAATCTTCCCTCATCGCCTCGGGCCTACTGACGCAAGCCTGACCCGCATCTGGGTAGTGGATTTATATCAACAATCAATCGGGATCAAAGGAGTTAATCCAGCCGAGCTTAATGCAAGTTCGCGCGAACAGGATTCTTTTCCGTCAGGCGATGCCAAAGAGGAAAGTGGGTTCGAGTTTAAATGAAAGGGGTGATTTCATTTCGATGAAGGAAAGTTAACTAGTGTAAATAATTAAGGTTGCTAATGGAATAAAAGGAGCAACAGAGAAATGACCTCCCCCCACCCTTATATAAAACATGAATATAAAAAAAGGTGATCACTATTAACAATGGCTGAAACCGAATGTGAAAAAGGTAATTTTGAATAAAACGAGGGCATGCGTTTTAGGCTACTAAATCTTGTCAAACTTCTTCATAACACGATTTCTTTAATTTTATTTACTTTTTTTCAGCCCAAAGCAATGTTAATTTTATTATGGGAACCGTGTGTCAAGGTTGTTATTTTAACGTTTGCGATCAAACCCATTTGTGTGAGGTGAATTAAGTTTAGTAAATTTTATTTAGAACAAAGTTACAGAAACGGGAGGAGTTTCCGAAGTGCGGGAATGAAGTTATAGTTAATGACCAATTTCATTTTCGTTGTGAGAGAAACGTTATTTCCCGAGGTAAATAGAAGAGCAGGATGAAGGTAAATAACTTTTGTTGGGACTTATTCCTAAAAGTGACATATACTGAAATCTACAAACGGGTAAAAGTCTCTGCTAGAACTTTTGTGGACTGGTTTAGTTTTCTCGGGAGATCATTCATTATTTCGAAAAGAGCTCGGAGAAAATCGGCGGCTTAGGGAAAACCGTGGAAATAGACGAGGCCAAGTTTGGGAAGAGAAAGAAGAATTGCCCACGCTTTATCAAAGGTGTGTAGGTTTTATGTGAGTTCGAACGTGAAACTAAAAACCTTTTACGGTGCCAGTACCCGATAGAATCGTCAAACTGATCGATCAGAGTAATTAGGGTAGGTTTTGTGAATGTTTTTCGTTGTTTTATGGTGAAAGTAATTCTACAGTGAAGGTAATTGTTTATTGCTATTTACTCGGCGCGGAAAACGCTATTCAATGAGTTGTTAGCACTTGAAAGTAGTATTTTTCGAGCAACGATGTAGAGGTTTAGTTTTTGGAAATCTTAAGATAAACGCATAAAATCGCCAACAGATGCGTTACTAAACATGTTTAAATATCCTGCTACCCCTAATTTTCTATATCATGGCTTTGAACATAAACATTTACCAATATTAACATTAAAACACCCGCGAGCGCGAATGAGGCCTTCTCATGGTATTTAAAGGTTGCGTCGTGGAAGAAATCGGCCAAGTAAACAACCAAACACTTACAGACACTAACGTCATCCTCAACGCATTTAGGTCCCAATGGGACACAGTACATACACACAATCCACCTAAACCACATGCGCGTGAGCACTTTCAGGAAGTCCAGGAGTGATGTCGGGCCCACATCACTATACGAATGAAGCTGCTCGAGTACACATCCACACTGACCACTTCCATCACCGTCGAGGAAACAAAACTACATTAAAACAAGACCAAAACTTGCCCCGGGCCCCTCCGGGCTACCAGCCACACTAATACACAACCTCCCCGCAAACATATACCCCACACTTACACACCTATTCAATGCCTCACTAGCCTCGGGCCACTTCGCCAAAATATTCAAAGTCTCTCACAACATACTTCTACACAAAACGAACAAAGACCCCAAACAGCCAAACAATTACAGGCCTATTGCTCTATTAGAGCACCTAGGCTAAATACTCGAACGCATGATCAACTGCCGCCTAAGGGAATACCTGGAAGAGAGAGCCTGGTTCTTCCCCCACCAATATGGGTTCAGGAGGGGCCGGTCCACTCAAGCGGTTGTGGCCATCATCGTTCATGACAGAATACAGAAAAAACGCTAGGTACATCAAAAGACACTCTCCATCAGCAAGGACGTGGAAAAACCTTTGATAAAGTGTGGCACGAGGGACTCTGTTGGAAACTCGCCAACAATACGGAGTTACCCATCTGCACCCGAAGGCTCCTCTCGCACAACCTCACTGAACGAAGATGCCACATAAAATAAAACAATACCCTCTCACAACCCTTCACAACACGCTAAGGCGTTCCCCAAGGAAGCGTACTGGCACCCACACTATACATCATGTACACAAACGACACTCCACGCTTACCCCAAAACTGCTGTCACACATACACTGTGTCCTACGCCAATGACGAGACCATTCTCGTCAGCGGGCGTGTACAAGAAGAGATCGCGCTCACAGCACAAATGATACTAGACGCTAAGACAGATTGGAACATGTTGGAACATGGACGAAATATTATGCAGCCAGAACTGGGGAACAGCGGAGGCGAGCGCGTGACGCAGATCTTCAGGTTTACCATATCTCCACCTTTCACTGTTATAATTGAGCCGCGTTTCTTTTAAATGAGACCACGATCAAGAAAAGTGCATCAAATTGACCGAGGAATTAACACAAGTCGTATTGAAATCGAACAAGCCGTGTAGAGAAATGGCTACATTAAGCATCCTGGAGGAGTATAGGTACATTAAAGCCCCCCCCCCCCCTCATGAGGAGAAGCGTGGGAAAGGTAGCCGGCGAATAACCATAACTGCTTACCCTGTTTGATCTCCCGCCGCTTTGGGCAGTTGGAGCTAACAAATGTTTTAAGGCGACCACATAAGGTCCTTAAACGACGCTCTAACGATCCAATTACCTACGAGACCCATAAACCCGTGGTTATGAAAAAAAGCGGTGCTAGTCAAAAGGCCCGCCAAGTAGCGGTGCGGTTGCGAGCCTCTAATTAGCGAGCCGACTTGGGCACCCCAGTGCCACCCTCGGCAATTCTCGCTCTCCCCAGATGCAAACTCACCATTCGCCCCCCCCCCCCCTACCTCTGTGGCCTGGTCACTTTTCCCTTTAGATGGGGCGGTAATCCACCTATAAATAAGCCCTGCAAAGAAAGAGGATTTAGAAGTCGGAAACACCAGAAGAAGGATTAGTTCGTGAAGATCGATCCTTCAGCCATACAAGACTATTTCTGTGAGAAACGATAGGATCATATTGAGAAAATCGATCAACCCTTTCCGGGCCGTATTAACCTAAATAGTCAAGCTTTATATCGGTGCCATACCGAAGAATCCTTTACAGACTGCGAAGAAGTCTGACTGAAGAAAAGCAAAGCCGCTCACACTCGAGTGACTCTCACATCTCAAGCTCCGTAAGAGTAAGAAGGAGAAGAACCCAGCCCCAACGAGCTCCCGTTTTTTAATTACGTTGAAGAATCAGCCCCGCCACAGGCGGCAAGCTCTCCCTCCTCGACGAAATTTCAATCATCGGCCACAACACTTCAAAGCGAGAGATGAGTCCTCCAGCGACATCCGGCAATCCCTAATACCTTCTGTCATGTAAGTTAGAAAGAACATTTATATTCATATTGTGATAGTAGAAGTTTAGTACGTCTCACGTTTTAAAGGGGAGTAGAAACCATTGTTCTTGAACCTAGGTCATATGTGCTTGTAGACGAGAGTAGGTTAATTTAATGTTTAACGCTAATCAAATAGCGTCGCGATAAAAATACTAATCGGCAATTGGTATGTTTACGGGAAGCCTATTTGTTTATTTTTTATCCGTGCGAAAGGTTTAGATGCCAAAGATAGAAATGTGTTAACTGTTGGTTTGTTATAGTTAAGTGCTTCATTTAAAATACAGGTTTATTTTGGTATATATCTGGTGTTTCCTCTTATCCTTATGTGTTTAAAATAGCTCTTCCTTCAGAACAAAATTACTGAATTAGCACTCTTAGAACAAAGCCGACTTCATCATAGAAGTAACTCACGCACCAGAAAGCATACCAACAAAAAAAGGTGTCAAAGAGTATAGTGATCAAAAACAGAGGGCCATTCTACGACAAGCCGCATTCACAAGAATCGCGCTCTTTTAACTGCTCGGTTTCAGAGTTGCCAATGTTTGAAATAAGGTTGAATTAAGAGGGCCAGTGTGTGAAATTAATTGTTTAGTTTCACAACAATAGTTAAAAACGAAACATACAAAGTTTAATACATTAGTAATTATAAAAAAATCAAGGCATTACTAAATATTATAATTAAGTAGAAGTGCAGGCATTTACTAAATAATAAAAAAGAAAGAAAAAACAAAATAACAAAACAGCATAAACAGCTTCAAACAAAAGGCGCCGGGAGTCTCAGGACTCGCAAAGAAAAACTACACAAGAGCGACCAATAACATCTTGGAGGGATTGAAGAACCTATTCAATGCCTGCCTTAATACAGGCTACTACCCTAAAGACCTAAAAGTGGCAAAAATGATTGGTATCCCGAAGCCAGGAAAATCTCCACATATGGTTGAAAACTATATACCAATATATCTGCTTGACTTCATCAGGAAAGTATACGAAAATATTTTAAAGAAGAAATTCTATCAACATCTGGTGGAGAACGGCCTGTACAACGAGTGCCAATTCGGATTCCGGAAGAACAGGAGCACGGATATGGCGCTTTGTTTAGTTATGGAGAAAATAGCCAATGTCAAAGGCGAAAAGAGGAGTGTGGACATAGTATGTAGAGACGTGTCCAAAGCGTTCGACAAAGTATGCCAGAAAGGTATACAATATAAAATACTTCGGCTCGGATTAAGCAGTCAGCTGAAAAGGTTGCTATGCAACTATGTAGCTGATAGATACGTGTATATAGACATGGGTAATCACCAAGGGAAACCCTTTAAGCTAGAGTTCCCCAGGGTGGTTGTCTAAGTCAATTATTATACGCTGTATATACAGCGGACATCCCCCCTCCAATGATGGAGGATGTATGAACATACAATTTGCGGATGATATCACCCAAGCTGTGGCGTCTCCATACAGGCACGTTCCATTCAATTTCAAGCAAGAGCGACGGCAGAAGGAATTCAAAGAATTAACGAATACGAATGCAGAAGGAAAATCAGTACGAACAGAGACATAATTAAAATAGTTCCCATATACAGAAGAAAAGTAGCAGACATCAACGTGAACAATGTAAGATATGGATACAGTAACGACTGTAAAGTACTAGGTTTTACAATAACGAAATCCGGTTACACGAAACACGTAGCCGAGAGAATATAGAAAGCAAAGAGAGGACTAATACTCCTGTATAAATTAAGAAATTTAAGTCAAGAGAATAAAAAGAAGATTTACAATGCGATTATCCAACCAACACTGATTTATCCAGCAATCACAATGTGTACATTGTCAAGAACTAAACTGCTCAAACTACAAATATTCCAGAACAAATCAATGTACCTAGTGACAAATACAAGAAGGGCAGAGATGAGAAGGATAGAAGAACTACACAGAGAAGCCAACGTCGAGCCCTTAAACAGGATAATCACGAAGAGAGCAAAAGGAGTCATCGAGAGGACACAATGACGAAATTGGAGACAAAATTTCAACGCAAATAGAACTAGGAATAGACTGGAGGCCTCACCGACTCTTCCCAAGCAGCGCGAGGATCGGAAATGAGGACGAAGAAGAAGACATCTACACGTAACAGGAGGGATACATCACAGAATTGAAAACAGATAGAGAGCTACGGCAAAGCGACGAAGGAAAGGGTAACAAAAACCCTTAAGGGAACAGAAAATGTGAAAACAAAAAGATAAAAGGGAAAATATACATGTAAGAATAGACAGTTAGAATACAACATAACATGCGAGAAAAACAAACAAAAAATCCTACTTAAAAACAAACTCACACTAATAACGGTTTGAACGCCATCTAAAGGGTGTTCAATAACTTGGACAGATGATTTTAAATGCGAGTTAAGTTTAAGCGTCTAATGATTTTTTTCTTTTTCTTTCAGATTTAATAATTTCAGTCTTTGGCAATTTCAACCATGGAAAGATTAACAATCCAACAACGTGTTAAAGTTATCGAAGCCTATTACGAAAATGGACGTTCAAACAAACGCATTTCAGGCACTTCGCAATTTTTTTGGTCAACATAATCGACCAACCGAGAGTGCAATTGGGAAAATTGTTCGTAAATTCAAACAAATGGGGTCGGTGGCAGATATGAAAACGCCATTGCTTGCTCGCTTACGCTGTTCAGCTGAAAACATTGCTGCAGTGCGCGAGAATGTGACCGAAGATCCAGTCACCTCTATTCATCATCGCGCGCAGGAATTGAACCTCTCCACAACAAGTTACATCGAATTTTGACAAAAGATTTGTCCCTACACGCTTACAAAATTCAATTGACACAAGAACCGAAGACTGCTAACCATTTGAAGCACCGTACATTCGTCAATTGGGTGCACGAGCAAAGACAAGCCGATGATAATTTTTCACATAAGAATCATCTTTAGTGATGAAGCCCATTTTCATCTTGGTGGATTCGTTAATAAGCAGAATTGTCGCATTTGGGCTGATCAAAATCCCAGGAAGTTTGTTGAAAAGCCACTGCATCCACAAAAGGTCACTGTTTGGTGTGCATTTTTGGCTAGCGGAATCATTAGGCAGTATTTCTTCGAAAATGATGCCGGGAATTCTGTTACAGTGACAGGCGAGCGATACCGTGCCATGATAACCAACTTTTTATGGCCTGAATTGAATTCTATGGATGTCGAAGATTTGTGGTTTCAACAGGACGGCGCCACATGCCACACAGCAAATGCAACAATTGCTTTATTGAATGATAAGTTCCCAGGTCGCATCATTTCTCGAAACAGCGAGTTCAATTGGCCACCACAATCGCGTAACTTGACGCCTTTAGATTTCTTTCTTTGGGGTCATCTCAAAAGTAAGGTCGAGGCCAACGAGCCAATAACAATTCAATACCTGAAAGATGAGATAATAAGGCATGTTGGTGAGATCAAGGAGCAACTATGCAGAGACGTAATCAAAAATTTTGACCATCGAGTTGAGGTGTGCCCCGAAGCCTAGGCGGACATTTAGGCGATATTATTTTTCACACATAATTGCCATGACTCAAATAACATGATCCAATAGTGAAATCAATAAATTTTCACCAATAACACTTTAATTTAGTGCTAACTTCGATCCGTCTTAATGGAACACCCTTTATAAGTACTATGTAACAAAAACGGAAAGCACAGACACCTGGATCTCAGGTACTTCCTCTATAACTGTAATCCCAACTTCTAACTAATTAAAATGGACAGATTAGCTTGACCACCAAGCATCTTGTGGCTCACCGCACACCTCTAACTTCCTTCCATTCCTCACTAACTCTTGGTTACTGCCTTTCTTAACGGGAACTACAAATATACGTGGCTGGATGATACACATCGTGGAATTAGCACCGCGTATTAGATGTAGGGTCAAGACCACCTAGGTCATCTGTTTGATCTTGTTCTAGTTTCTTTCTATACTATCGCTCCCTTTCCTCCTCTTTCTCCTATTACCCTCTCACCGGCGCCAAAAGGCACTGGGAGTGAGGAAAGGGAAAAGAGGAGCAGTCCGGGCTCTTTCGCCCCTTCTCACTTCTGGTACCGACAGTGGGCCAGAAGAGAGGAGATGGGGCGGGATAGCTCTGGACGCACTGGCCTTTTACACTCACCTTTTCTTTTTCTTCTAAAGCCAGTTCCAAATTTATTTTATGACTTATTTGTTGCCAAACTTACGAAACGCCTAACAATAGAATGTACAGGTTGTGATTACAATGTTCTGGAATTTGGGTAATAGTGCGATAGTTTTCCTAAACCCTTTGAACTCCTATTTGCTCACTTTTAGTTTTGAAGAAAATAAATTTCCCCAAATACCAACATCGATTCCATGATTTCCTCTGTAAGGCATCAAAGTTATATAATCCTGACTACTAAACGTATGTAACACCCTATATAATAAGAACCTAATGGTAGGCTTTCGAATTGTTTATAATACCAATTGATTAGAAGTAACTGGGTGTGGGGGTAGTGCAATACTCACAACATTAAAGGGGGGGTTGCTTCGTCATACCCCTCCCCTTTCCCCGCATTTCGGAAACAAAAAAAATCACCTTAGAATACGTATCGCAGTCTTGCGTTATGTATAATCGTCGTCTCCGAAAATCCTAACTCTGAAGTAAACCGATTGAGGCGGGATGGGTAAATATTTATATTAGCGGATCGAACGATGGGACGTACTATTTCGTCCGTGTTCCAAAATGTTTCACGTTTTTAGAGTACATTCAAGGGGACGGCTCGTGTGGGAGTAAACAATTGGGGGACCACACTACGATGATCATGAGTTTCAATAAATTGGGGGGGGGGGTCTGGGGGGTACAGCTCCCCAGTATATAATCCTAGTTGTTTATAGAATAATGTCCTAACGTTTACAGAGGTGAATGATTTAACCAAATCATGTCAGCGCCTTTAATCGTTTTGCGAATTATAATGGGGGTAGGGGTGGGGTCTGACGTCAGAAATGACTGATTTGAATTTTTATTTTGTTTTTCACTTAATATCTTGTTTATTGTCCTCATTTGGAGTCATTTTTATTTTTCAATATATTTTTCCCCATTTTACTATTTTTATTACCTTTTTTATACATTTAAATCGAATTAGCTAGATCCTTTAAAGGAACTACTTTTGGTAACACTTCAGTTTAGGGGCGCACGGTAGGTGGCGCTGTTTATAGGCTACATTTTGGGATACAATGTCTTATGACGTCAGACGGTAGCGTCAGATTTGACCAATCACGGCGTTATAATTTTTTGTATACGAGTATATACTGGGGTCTGTACCCCCCCCCCCGGACCCCCCTCCCCAATCGATTGAAACTCAGGATCATCGTAGGGTGGTCTCCCCGCAGTGATATCTTCCCCACGAGCAGTCCCCTTGAACTTACTGTTTTTTTCCTATTTTTCGTGTTTTTTGTTTCGCTGCAAACGACAACAGCTTTTTACTGGCATAAAAAAACTGGTAACCTAATGACAAACAATACTTACTTACGTAAAACGATTAATTTCGAAAAAAAACATGAAATTTGAACAATGTCTTTTAAACTTAATTGGGAACCCGCGAAGAATGTACCGTTACGCGCTAATTGTTTGAAACGGCACCGCTGTTGCTTACTGTTTTCGTTTACATATATTTTATCGCAACGAAACATTAAATTTTCTGAAAAATTTAAATTCGCACTGCATTTCGGGCATTTTGTATTTTTCTCGATTAGTTTATGCGCCTCTGAAAAATCTAAAAGTTTTTCGCGGTCATGCAAAATAAACCCGAATTCGAATAACGAAGAAACACAACTAGAGCATGGCGAAACCGAAACATTTGCGCAGCAGGTCCTATTTATAGCTATGATGTTGCCCGTAAAGAGCTGTTATTGTTCGCAGCGAAACAAAAAATACGAAAAAAAAGAGGAAAAAATTATAAAAGGCATCAAGAAACCTTACCTAACTTAGAAGAAACTATAAACGAGCAGAGGCGCAGATATTTAGTAAATAATACAGAATAAAGGTCACAAACCCCGAAAACAAGCAAAAAAATATAACGCCATGATCGGTCAGATCTGAAGCTACCGTCTGACGTCATAAGACATACTCTTATATGGTAGCCCAAAATTGTAGCCTACTAACAGTGCCACCTACCCGTGCGCCTCTAATCTGAAGTATTACCCTATTTTTTTTTTTAGCCGTTTGGGTATAATACAGACACCTTTTACGCAGTTCAAAAATGGTATCGGTTTGCGAAGTGTGTCCATCGTTTATTTCCGAATTATTAACTATTTTCTGCTAGAATTTTTTTTTACCTTTTTGGACGTTCATAATTTAGTTAAAATTAAAAGCGATTGCGAGATTTGTGGTCGGGCATTAGATGTGACCCTTCATTTTGAATTTAGATGCTCTAAAACTAAACGTGACTCAAGTGAGCGTCATTTTTTTTAAAAAAATCAGCATTGAATGGCACGTTTTTCTAAAACACCAGGATCTCTGTAGAAACTATTCTGCAAATTATTTACTGGTTTCTAGTCAACCAATTGACATTAGAAGTTCTGTCCCATGAAGTCAAGGTTACACAAAAACTGATTGATTGGTTTAGTTTCTGCAGAGAGGTCGCAATTCACTATTGTGAAAATAGGCTTTCCTCATCGCTATTTCAGAAGTATACCACCGCAATACAGTAAGTAAACAGTGTTTTTCGGTTGGTTATTTTCGGGCATTTTTCTAAAAGAAATGGAGTTAGTAAACAGGTTTTTTCGTTTGTTTAGTTTCGGGCATTAAAAAAAAAAGAAAAAAAAAGGCCAAGGCTATATTTCGAATAGGACTCAAACGCGTATGAATATTCCTTGCAAGGGGTAAATGAAATATAAACACACAAAAATCCACTTTTTGGGCCGAGCCGCTAATCTACATATTTACCGAATCGGGTTCAAATATTGCCTTTTCGTAACTTTATAAGGGATGATATACCCTTGCCATTATCAAAATATTACTCCTAGGACACTATTATAAAAATACGAAGAAGCATTACACGATTTAATAGTAGCTTAAAATGCGTCAACTCGTGTCATTCAAAATTACCCTTAGATTTAACCTGATTGAAGCCAGCAAATCAGTTTTAAGTATATTTGCCACTAGTTTATTGAACAATAAGTTGGCAAATGTTAAGAAGTTTACCTGTGACATAATTAATAGTCTCTATTTGGTGAATAAACACAGGGCTTATTAGTAACCCGGTAAATCAACGCAGCACTGAATAATAGTTTTTCGCCCTAAGGCACGGTCATAAAAACAACAAAAAATGAACCAGGCACAATAGAAAGGTAATGAATTCTGAGTAATATTAAGACTAGAATACATTAATGACTCCAAAGAGTGACTAATCCTTGCCTGATCAAACAGAAAGAAGAAATAACTTCGAATATCGGCCTTATCTACTGCGCATGCGCAGTATGTTATTAGGCTTTCTTCATATGAGTAGATCACATCGATATAAATACATACATCTAATATCCGTTAATAGCGAATTTGTTTTAGAAAAGTATAAAAAAGTGTTTAAAGTTTAGAAAAAATAATCTTACGTAGTTCTATTTCATTAAAAGGCAAATCGACATTTAAACCGAAATGATTTGATGTTATGGGAAAAAATGCAGTTTACACGGGGAATGCCCATCTGAGTTTGGTTATAACAGAACATAATTTTATGTGTAACAAAAACCACCAGGGCCTATTAAAGATCATCCTGGTACACTAGGTGGATCTTGCTATTTAGTGACTAGTGGATTCTTCATTAAACTGTAGGCCTACACTGAGGTAGTCATCAGATTGTGCGAATCGAGGCCGGTATGAGCCAGCCGAAAGCAACATTAATTTGAGGTTATGCCTGTCTATTCTTGGTATCTGAATTTTATTGATTTCTCTCTCTTCCTTGATGTCTTAACATAACATAAGAATGAAGGATGAAAAAACCACTAGTGCATATCAAACTCATCTAGGTCATATGATCCATGGCATAATATGCATCTATTGGATTGCGTTCTCATCCATTACAACATCCTCAAGCAATACTTTCTAAAAATCCATGACTATTAGTGAAATAATACTTCATCAAATCCAGCATGCATTTTAGTTGCCTATGTGAAAAACTTTGCATTTTGTGGAGATTGAATGTCATCTTCTACGTGTGTAGCTATGTAATTAGTATATTTAAACCAATTGAATTGCGAAATTCCCCTGTATTTTCACCATGCTGGGTGATAACTGAATCGTCAGCAAACATTGACATTTTGCTTTTATTACCTAACTATAGGTTGTTAATATGATCAAAAAATAATAATGGGGCCAAAACGAATCCCTGAGGTACCCCAACAATAACATTCATCCATTGCGATTTCTCCTCATTTAGTACTACCCCTTGCTTTCTATTCTTCATCCACTCTGCCACCTAATTTTAAACATTACCATAAACATCATACATTCTCAATTTATGAGAGGGACCCTATCAAAAGTTTTACTAAAATTTAAGTAAACTACATCTATCATTTCCTTATCCAATTTTCCTGCGACAAAATTTCGAATTTCCGGCAGATTTGTCAGGCTCGATTAACTTGACCTAAACCCATAGTGACTATCATTCAACAAGTTACCACTCGCTATAAAGTCTGCCATCCTTTTTTTTAACTACTTTCTCAAGTAATTTCCATGCTATTGAAGTTATACTTAGTGGCCTATAGTTATTAGTATCATCCTTCCATCTGGTATCTCCCCATATCAAAGAGATATAACAAATATCGTCACAAGAGCAAGTTAAACACTTGCATCACTTCCTCCTTAAGAATCCCAATAATAAATATTATCAGGGCCCATATTTTATGCTTGGTTATGCATGAAGGTCTTAGCTTAGTTATGCCTTATGCTTGACTGAGTGGGTCCATAAAAATGGCTGATAGTTCAATTATCGTAAAAATCAGATTAACCCAGGTGTTTTTTTTAATTGTAATGGTATTATCTATCGACACTCAACGAGGCTATAGCCGCTAGAAACACAAGGCCTATGTTCACCCTCATTTAAAAATAAAAAAACACAATGGCAAGAGATAACACTAAAAAAAAAATCGACAACAAATTAAAACAACAAACCCCTAATTTAAAGGGCAACTAAATCAAGACCCTATGATTGTATCCTTTAGTGAGAAAAGTCCAAAATTCGCTGTTTTGGCCACTCACAATTTATGGCAACTGCCAATTTTTGCCACTCAATTTTTGTCCACTCCCAATTATTTTTAGAAATATATGAACAAATTTTGTCTTAGCTTCCGTTGGATTAGCTCTTCTGAGAAAAAGAGTCGTCTTTCCCCGTTTGTCCTCTCAAACATGGCTTCATTTGTTATACAAACTCTTCGCTCTGTGTTGTTAATAAGGGTTTTATGCTTGGGCTTTGTGGAAGACGTACACTGGGTAAAAAAATGTAGATTAACCTCATTTTGTTGGGCTGAGAATGGGTGAGAAAGGTAAGATTAGGGTCGGTAGAGGTTAGGTGGATCAGGTAATTTTGTTTAGGCAGTTGGTTTAGAAAGCACGGGAGAAGGGATCTATACTGGGGTTATAGATCTGGCGGACCGCATTCTCGTTTTGATAGGGAATAACTATGGCAGGACCTAATAATGTATGTGCTGAATGAGAAATTATTAGATGGTGGATAAACTAAATCGAAATGTCATCAGGGTGGCAACCAATAATGGAATTAAGGTGTACATTATTTGGTGAAAGATGACCCTAGTAACCGAGTTAATACAGCAAGGAGTGTGAGGCAATGGCCTGCGATCTCGGGAGGTCTGTTTAATATCTTTATGGTTGAAATACGAGAGATTTATGAACAAAATAAGAACAAGGACCATCACCAACACAGGCACGGAAAAAACTACAAAGCCACGATCAGGTACATGAGTGAGGCCTGCTCAGAGGTCTGAGAATGAACCAAACAACCAAAATCTAAATACTGTGGAAGAAACGCTACAAGTCACAATATATTATGAAACAAAAATAATAAGTAATCACCTCATTATCAACGACACAAGTACGAAAAAAGAATTTAAAACTTCCAATAATGTAATTTATGAATTCACATGTCCGCATTAAGATTACAAGCTTCATAATTCAAATAAATACATTGGAATGACAACTACATCCCTATTTCGTAGACTTACCATGCATCTTCAAAACAGCGCCATCAAGAAGCACTACATGCAACATGGAATTCAACTAACACGAGAAATTTTAATACAAAACACCATTATCAAAAGGAGAAGTGACCGCACACGCCTTCATATCCTGGAAGCGATCCTAATCCAAGAAGAAAAACCGAAGATTAATGCCCAATTGACCGCCACCCAAAATCCAAAATCCCATTCCCAAATGTACCTTTTCTAACTACTTCCTGTCAACCACATTCCCCTTCTTTTCATTATCTAAATTATCTTTAGTATATAAATGTAATGCTTTTAAATGTTTAACCAGTGTAAAATTAATTCGCTCCGGAGATGGTCAAACGTGACCGAAAGCTCAGCTAGCTAAAATAAACCATGAATATCGAACACTTATCTATAACCTTTTGCAAGACGAAAAAAGAATAATAAGGAAATTAGAAAAGCAAAGAAAGAAGCTAATCAAGGCTCAACTAGACCTGGTCTTTAATAAAACATGCATAAAAGAAAAACTCCAACCTAAATATACAAATATATATATATATATATATATATATATATATATATATATATATATATATATGATCTGTAACCAAAACATTAAATATATCAATAGGCGTAAGATTTATTGATTGTAAAATAATTCGTACAGAATTACTTCCAATATCAGTGAACAAAATGTTTTTTAGATGTGTTCCATCTACCGAGTTCCAAACTTATGACGGTAAATCTGGGTGTAGGGAAATCTTCACTCCCCCTCCCTTCTCCGTTCTCTCGTGGTGAAGTCACGAGGCGATTTCCGCAAAGACATCCGGCCCCAGGCACAGTCGGGTCAAGCGCGTAACCTCAGCGCCGCACCACTCAACGCTATGGAAGATCTAAAGGTTAAAATGCAAGATCTCCCCAAGGAGAGTGAGATTCAATTTCACGTCAAATAAGAAATTGGAGACGTGTTTCTCCCAAGCTCGAAGGCTAACGAGGAGCCGATTTAAGACTTGGTGATAAAAACCGTTTGGCATAAGAACCCTCCTGGGGCCGTCCTCAAGCCTCCCCCCCACCTCTTACCACTCCCCCAGTGAGGTGACAACGTATAAATAAGGAAGACTGTGGAAATTCGTGGTAGTATACGCCAGTCTCCAGGTGACGAAGTCCCCGAATTAAGATCGGGCTACCGAGACTGGACAGGTAGATTACTTGGCTCGCCAGACCAAGAAGTACCCTGCAAGAGAGGCAGGGCTACCTACCTTAAGGGGCTAAGAAGCAGCTCATCCTCGAGCTAGTCCCTGGTTATCAAACCAAACGTTAAGTTAAATTTGTTAAGTTCAACTTACTCTCGTCAGAGAGACTCGTCATATACTGGTGCATCTTAAACACCAGGGGTATTCCTCGTCCTTGAGGAATTAAGGAAAGAAGAAGGAAAAGGCTCCCCCTCGAGCCCGTTACTCGGTGGCCACACTGAACTCCTAAGTTAACTTGGTTGTGGAACCAAGTTCAAATTATTCTGGTCAGAGAAACCCCCCTCCGTTATCCTCGCCCTTGAAGAAGACTGGAACTAAGAAGAAGCTCATCCTCGAGCTAGTTCCTGGTTACAAAACCCAACTTTAAGTAATTTATTCTCATCAGAGAAACCCTCCCTCATTGATCCTCGCCCTTGAAGAAGACCCTCCCCGAGTTCAGTCCTCGCCCATGAGAAATTAAGTAACGAAGGAGAAAAGCTCCCCCTCGAGCTCGTTACTCGGTGGTCACACCGCACTTCAAGTTAACTTGGTTTAAGAACCAAGTTCGACTCACTCTCACCAGAGAGACCACGACTACCTTGGTGCCGCATAAAGCACCGTAATTGTTCTCGTCCTAGAAGAACCCCCCCCGGAATACCGTGTGGACCCCCCAGCTGCTACCCTCGCCAAAAGGACCTCGTCATCCCGCCCACCTACATCTGGCTGGGCAGCACGCGTCGTGAGACTTAACATTCCTGAGGTATTTAAACTCGGGTAAAGTCCGTAAGCCTAAATCTTATTTATTGCTGTGTGTAGCGAAATTAATCAATTTTAGAGGGTCAAACTAATTTAATTAATTCATGTTTATGATAATATTCAGAGTATTGCTGTAGTTAATGTTTAAATATTGAGTATTCATTTGTTAAAGTTAAAATATAAGTTTATTTTGGGAATTATTGTGCGTTTCTCTATATCCTTACGTGTTTCCAACGGCTCTCTTCTTTAAGATATCAATATATTGCACTCTTAGCACTCTTAGAACAAAAAGAGGGGGCATTCTACGACACTGGGCTATGAAAGTCTACTCATTGGCTGGGCTGAGATGTTTGGCTTTCTTCTGGTTCTTCTTCTGATATATTCGTAGATGAATTTTTAGATTCAGAATCTGTTGGGATATAATTATCCGAACTAGAAAGATCATTAAGCATGAGATCATCATCATCATGATCGCTTCCAGAACTTTGAGAATTTCTTTTAGATGAAGATTCCTAGAAAAATTAGCTGGAATTATTTTCATCTAGGTTTTATATAGGAAAAAAGAAAAATCAATTACTGTAATTCTAATGTGTATATATATATATATATATATATATATATATATATATATATATATATATATAGCATATTACTTCTGAGCCATGTGACCCGCCGGTATCCTTGGTATTCACACACACGTAAACACATTAATATATCCTAACGCCATCAAATATGTAAAAAAAAGTAAAGTTTCACAAAGAACATAGAATATGTCCGTTGAGAGAGAGCTACCGCCCAACTTCACTCCTGGAATTTGGCGGGAAACTCTTTGAGAAGATCCTCAACGGGAGACTGGTGTCTCACCTGGAAGAAAACTCCCTCTACAACCCATGTCAATTCGGGTTTAGAAAGAAGCGAAGTACGGAAATGGCAATCAATGTCATAAAGGAAAAGCTTTCCCAAGCCCAACGGGACAGGAGTTATGTGGATATCGTTTGTCGAGATGTATCAAAGGCGTTTGATAAGGTGTCGCAGCGGGGCATGCAGTATAAGATCTTACGGCTGTGTCTAAGTGAAAACTTAGAGATAACTCTCTGTGACTATGCCATGGAGAGAGCGGCGTATGTCAGTCTAGGGTGCACGGACGGACCAAAGTTTCCGCTCACTGCCCACCTCCCGCAGGGGAGGTGTCTGTGCCCCACCCTTTACTCGATATACACCGCGGATATCCCAGCCCCTGTGTACCCCTCTTCCCTCAATATTCAGTAGGCCGATGATTTCAGCCAGATAATCGTATCTCCATGGAGGAATGCGCCGTGGCAAGCTCGCATGACAGCGATGGAAATCGCGAACCTGAACAACTACGAGGCTCAGTGGAAGATAAGAGCAAACCAAGAGAAATTCAAGGTGCTCTCCATCGGACGCACTTTAAGGGCAGACGTGCGTGTGGGAGATATGCGATACCCCTACACCAACGAATGCAATGTACTCGGTATGAAAATCACCTCTACCGGGTACAAGAAGCACGTCGAAGAAAGAATTTCTCGAGCCTCAGCCGCCGTCAGAACTCTATATACATTTAGAAATCTACGTGAAAGCAACAAGAAGAAGATCTACAATGCCCTTGTAAGATCTACGTTGCTTTACCCCGCCTCCACCCTCTCATGTGTCTCAAAAACACAAAAAAGGCGACTTCAAGTAGTGCAAAATAAATGCATGTACCTAATCACGGGTACACGCAGGCAAGAAAGAAGACGGCAAGAAGATCTGCACAGAGAGGCGGGGATAATTCACATTAACAAAGTAATAGAAGAACGGACCCGGAAAATGCAGGATCTGGTTAATCGGGAACTGAGTGATGAAATCACCCAGATGATTAACCAGAACAGAAGAGCTGATTGTCGCGCCAGATTTTCCAGCTCCGCCAACCGAGTGGCTGGCAGGGACGAAGTGCCGTTCTATACATAATGAGATGTAAAACCTGTAAAGATGAAGAAGTAAACCGAACAAGATAAAAAACTCAAAACTACGACAACAACCTACCGATGAAGACACCTTTAAACCAAGATTGCGAAAAAACCCCGATTACTACAAGAACCGTACCAAAGATGAAGAAACAAAAAGACTAAAACACACACGAATACAAATGATACCAACAACAATAAGCACGCACAAAATAATGTAACAACAAAACACAAACATATAAGCAATGCATAACACACAAAGATTAAACTAAAAGTTGTTAAGACAAATGGCTTGAACGCCATAAATAATTATTTATAATTATTACAAAACTACAGTAACAACAAAGAATACACGCTACCAAAAAAATAATAAAAGTGATAGGTCTGATCACCAAACTCTAGGCATCTCTTTGCACCCTACTACACATCTTTCTCTTTTATCCACTTGTCTATTTTCTCTATCTACCCACACACTATATCGTCCTCCCTTACATGCACCCACTTTAACTGAATCAGAATCAGAATCAGACACTTCAGTACAAAAGAGGGTAAACCCCCTCCGGCAGCCAACGTGCTATTATTATATTATTATTATTTTATTATTAATATTATTGTTATTATTAATGTTACCCTATTATTGTTATTATTATTATTAGTATTATTATTATTATTATTATTATTATTATTATTATTATTTAATTGATTATTTTTTAAATTTAATTATTTACCTTTTCTCTTTATCTATTTTTATTATTTATTTTTTTTATTATTACGGCTATCCCCTCAATCCTTTGTCGACCCGCACTTAGCTCGTACCTGTAGACCGAGTATGTGTAAATGATTCCAGTCTGAAGCTTTCTGATCGTACGAAGACTTTTCTCTTAATCGCTTAATGCATTGGGATGCGAAAGCATCTACTTTCTATGGGGGTTTCTCTTTTTTTGACGATAATGGGCACAAAAATTGGAAATCGTGGGCGGAACATTAATGTAGAGAGAGCAGCCTCCAAGCGTGGCCTCGCCCTACCAAGGTGTTGGGGAGGGCTAGGCAACACTACACCAGTAGCGTGCGGTGACCTTTGAAGATGAGGAAGCAATTCAAGTTTTACAAAAATAAATATGTTCATTGAAGTAAATATGTTGTTCATTAAAAATAACTATACAATTGTAAGTTACTTACTTTAATGTTATTTTTTTAAGACTATTTAAATTTTAAAATAGCTTCTGTAAGTATGCACAACTAGCTAACCAAGATGTTCTATCATATTGGCCTACATTGTACTTGTGAGTGCAACGCTTTGTTTAGGATCACATATAGTGTTAGCGTAGGCATACCTGTTTTAATAATACATAGTTTCTCTTTCATTATAAGTCATTGTACTGAACTAACTTTTTAATAATTTTTCAATAATGCAATCGCATTTTCTCCCAACTTCATTTACATCCATTTTGTTTAAAAGGGGGTTATCACTTGAGAAAAATGAATAAACAATACACCACACTTATCTAAGCACTGCCACAAGGCTAATGATCTCAAAGATATGAAGGGTGACTATGATAGGCCAACCAGAATCCCGGAAATATTAACAAAAGGCTTAAGATATAAGAGCTTAACCATACTAGAGTTTTTGCTATTTAGCTGCTTTGTTTCTCATAACCAGTATTTAAATATAACCTAAAAAAATTTTTTAAGCTTCAGAGCATAATGATAGATACGTCAATCTCTCTTAAACATTTTGTTGCTTTTTGTCTAGATTCTGGCGACCCGGCAGAGTTGCCAAATGCAAGCTGATGACTGCAGAGTTAAATTTGCTTCCTTTTCCGTATAAAAATAGGTTATTTAGGTTATTTTTTCTGAATTCTAACATGGCGTTGAAATATATAGATAAAAATCATAAAACTCGAATAACTTTATATTATTGATAAGAAAAGCAAAACATCTTTTAAACTATTCATTCCAAAGCATCAAAAAGCAGAACTATTGTTGAAATTAAGAGAGAAAAAAAAGAGTAGAAATCTGGACGAAAAGGATGCATTTCTTCAATTGCAGTCGGGCTCATCAGGGTCTAACGCCAATTCGATTAAAAGTGAATGGTACCGTATAGCGTGTACGAGTATAGGTAAGCATAAATTTGAGAATAAAATTGATTCTGCTGTCATATTTATTGTTGGGGTGTAATTTCTTTTTCTTTTCTTCTTAAATAGGGGAAGCATTGCTTTCCTTACTTCCATTGACTGCACGCCAGGCCACTTCGAACGGTGGGGGGGCTCCCCTCTTACCATTCCCAGGCGGCAGAGGGGCTTCCTCTTTGCCATCTCTGGAGCCGCTTTCGGGTAGCTCCACTTATGAAAAGGTCCCCCACCCAAATTCTTACATTGTAAAGGGCGCTTTTCCCTCTCCTTCCTTGAACAGTTCAGCGATTTTCCTCTTACTCCCTTCTTAGGACCCGCCCTTGGACGACTTCATCTTAGTACCAGCGGCAGTTCTCCCTTTCCTATCACAGGAGAGTGAATGGGCAGGCGACCACACACCGACCGTTCCCGTTCGGAGCGGCTCGAGAGGGCCAACCCCCTTAGAGCACTAATGGATAGCAGGGCCTGCTTGGGCGTGCTCACTACTGTCTTCTTAGCTTGCTGGGAGTAGGTGCGGCCTCCTCCTTCTATTACCTCATCAAGAACAATTCAGCGGCCCAAACGAATGAGTACAAGACGGAAAAGATTTGGATAGGGATCCGTGAGAACTTGAGAAGGATGTCCACAAGGAGGCGCCCCTGAGCTGAACATGGTCCCGGAGGTAACGCTACCTAGATCAGAGGATCTTTCATGGGAGCGAAGTCGGGCTTGGTGCCAAACTCCAAAACCTGACCTCCCCCCCCCACCTGCGCCTTCTTTGGTTGGAGAGAAGCAGAGAAAGAGCAAGAATAAAACAAAGAGGATTAGAGTTTCCTCTCCTGCTTTAGAGTAAATGTGGATGAAGGAGTCCGCTGCCGCTTGGGAAAGTGACCAGGACAAGATCGGCACGTCCGGTCCGAAGCCCCCTCGGGCACGGAGGCAGAGACAAAGACCAAAGTCTTTGAGCTGAGCTGAGCGGAGCCGTCATTCAGAGATTAATTGGCGGTTTAGTGCACAATGGTTTCAAAGTATTTTTAGGTATTTGTTCCTCTGATGGCATCATGTTGGGCAAACATTAGCTAGCATGATTGAAAGAGGGCCGCAGGAGACCTGTCTCTCAGACGGAAACC
This sequence comes from Ceratothoa steindachneri, assembly GCA_963969495.1. NCBI lineage: Eukaryota > Metazoa > Arthropoda > Malacostraca > Isopoda > Cymothoidae > Ceratothoa > Ceratothoa steindachneri. Next base: position 195,963,551 of record OZ018323.1, on the reverse strand, counting down.
TTCTAGCGAATATGGCGGAGCCTTGCGAGGTGGCCATGATTAGTGCCATTCGAATTTTGATGGCTAGCCCGTCAGTGTGACACTGCAATCTAGCATGAATTTCGTATAACGAGTGGTATATGCGAGGGAACTCTTGGACTATTCTTTAAAAGAATAAACATCACCTCACCGCTGCCCGACAAAGGTGAGGTAACGCGTGCTGAGATAACAGGGAGCCGCCTCGAGATAGGTTAAAATTTCAGCCCAGTGCTAGGCTACTTTAAAATTACCAAAATCAAAGTAAAATCCAAACAATAAAAAAGCAATGACAAAAAAAAACAGAAGAAGGAAGCACTCTTCGGCGTCAGGGGGATGCCCGCCTCACCACGGCGTAAGAACATGCAACCCACAACAGAGTCAAATAAAATGGAAGAGGCCAACTTCCTTCAAAAAGTAAGATAATGCACAAGTTTGTATATAAGAACACGTCCAGAGCGAGTACAAGGGACACTGGGTAGCGACCCAACTCCACCTGTTGCCACCTATACCTGAGCATTCAACAAGAATGTGCCGAACAGTCTGGGAAACAACACAATCATCACAAAAGTGAAGGCGAGCTCTCCATCAAATGGCAGTGCGTCCTACGAGAGTTCCAAATTCAAAGACGACAGAAAGCGATCCGAAGCCGTCGCGGCATTGAGGGATAGGTCCATCGGAACAGTGATGGCGCAATAGCACGCAAATGTTTCCCACGCCCGTCTCCCATTTTCTTTGCCAAGCAGCCCCGAGGGCTGTCCTGATTCCTGCCAATTAGTCGGTGTGAGTAAAAATGAAACACTGGGCTGGTCACCCAGTCAGTCCTCGTGGACTCTTTGTCTCCCTCATCGGCGCGCTTAATCTCTACATGCATTCAGCTTGAGGAAACCGTGACGTCACGTATACTGCGGACAGAAGGGTGCAAAGATTCTAATGCCGCAAGAGCAGTCAGGGTGTTTTGGAAGTTGCTATAGATCGAAATCCTGTCTCCGAACCGGGCATGACGCGTTATTTCCCGTACCGAGGGGTGTATTGTAACCAGCTCGGCCGTGAAGACAGCCGCAACGCCCGGTAGAGCCACAGTGACTTAAAACAGCTGGGAAGACGGCGTGGGATTAGAGCCCCTCCAGGGACTTGGACTCATCGGTACATACTAGCAGGATACAGCGTGATAACAAGTGTGCTCAAAAAGCTATGGGAGCAGAGGCTTCGATAAATAGTCATAGGTGGCACCCTCTAGGGTGTCTTCCTGGGCATAACAAGGGGGCCACCTCCCGATAACTCTACTGAGCTCTTGAAGGGGTTTTCTAGCCCTAAACCCAAAGGGCTTAGGGTACGAGTAGCGTCCCACGGTGGCATTCCTACGCACCGTCGCGATCGGCTGCGGATGAAATGAGAGCACTTGGCGACTGAAAGAGTGATCTGGCTTGCGCGTACAGGCATATAGTGCACTGTGTACGTCGCAGAGCAAGTTGCCTCCTCCGACATCGACAAGAAGTCTCCAAATTGGTAACGTGCAGCGGAGACCGGTGTGGTGTATCAAGTCCTCCTTCCGTAATGCACACTCGGTTGCGGATGCATAATCCTTGCATTCGTATTCGAGTTTCGAACGAACAAAGGATAGGTATAAAAGTTTGGCAGTATCCCTACTAGCACCCGGGATGCAATTGTCATCGGTTTGGTGCGTCTGCTAAGATTTCAATATTCTCTTCAAGCACACGCCCCAAACCGACGACAATTGCTTATATTAGAGGCCATATACATCAAAGAAAAGCAACCGAAATTAAATATACAAACAAATTCGCCATTCATCATACCATCCTCCCCTCTGCCAGTCACTAATAATAATCCCTCCTCATCTTAATCCTGTGACTGTTATGGAGTCTCAACCATTTGCATGTATATCTTGTGTTTAGATAAAATCCCATTTACTATAAATCTGTTCGTATAAATGTTTATGCAGCTTAGCACATATATATAGCTCTGCACCTTTTTTCTAGGCATATGTTAAGAGCATCATGAATAAGCGTTTCCGACTAAGCAGACACGATCTCCTTCCTGACCACCCCTCAACCGTCGTCCAGTCACGAACACCCCGAGACTCACCCAACTACACCACGTATCGGTGTTTAGCCACCGGCCTATTATCTCTTCCTATCCCCTTTTAAGTTATTTCCGTCCCCTATCGTGCGTCACGACTTTCTAATGAATTTTTGTGAACTAATTCATGGGTTAAGCTAAGACCAAAAACGAAACATAAGACAAATCGAGAGAGTCGAAAAGAAATCGAGTAACAATAAGTTAGCAGCAGTCGCCTTCAATAAAACATGTGCCGAAGAAAGTTTACTGCCTAACTATACGAATATCTATATATACCTATTTCTATAACTATAAATTTTCTATTCCTATTTCTCTACCAACCTCTATGAAAATGAATGGGTTGTTTTTTAATTCATTATCTTCCTTTTGTCCTCAATTTAGAATTTTGTTTTCCAACACCTGAAGCAACCTGTAAATACTACTAGTGCCGATTGCGCGCTCTCTGCTCAATGCCTGTAGCTGGATCTGAGGAGATATATTTTCTATACATCTTCACCCTTTCCATTTTCACCACTCTATAGATCTCCCCTAACAAAGTTTTGGCTTTGATGCCCTCGTTGTTTTTCACTTTTAAGTAATATTAATATAGATAATTATAGTAATAATAATGATGATGATAGTAATACTATTTCCGGTGCTGAATATAGAGCGATGCTGCAGGCAGCTAATGGTTCAAGTCTTCGGAACCTGTTTCCCTTCAAGTAAATGGGATTAAGTTCTGAGTTATTTGATAAATCCCCTCGTCAAGAGTGCAAACACATGACCGATAAGTTGCAATACACACACACGCACACATATGTGTGTAATCTTTTTCTTACACATATACTTTCAGCCATTCTACGCTAAACTACATTTTTTATATTAAAAAAATATGTTTATCAGGGTTAGAGTCAAAAGAGTAAATGTTGAGAATTTAGAGAAGTGTAATGGAAGTTATTCAGTGTGCAAGAAATATACGTTATAGCTTTTCAACATCCACCCTTAAAATGTTGAGAAGAATGTTGTAAAAATCTGAAATTTTTTTTCAAAATCTTTGGATGACTTTTGAGATAAGTTCGGGTGTGTATGAGGGGGCAGAGGGGCAGGGTTAGTAAGGAAAGGTAAGGGATGGGATCTGTGTGGCTGAGAGTGAGAAAGATTTGAAAATTTATATGTGATGATGGACTGAAATATAGATGCAGAAAAGGGTAGTGAAGTTTTGGGGTGAAGATGGTGTGGACGATATTCGAATACGTGTTGTTTGATTCTCTATCTCGTCAGGTGTAATTAACAGCCATTTATTTCATATTTCACCTTGTAAACTATTTTTTATTTTCATACCTGATAAAACATTTACCTGAAAGCGTTCTCACTTCCACCTGCCACAAATTCCAAACCATTGAATAAATTCTACTAAGGAACCACACTTCTCTCATTCAAGGGTCCATACATGATATAATTTTACTATTAGAACTCACAATTTCATCCACACTATTCTTGAGCACATACAGTCATGGCCGAAAGTTTGGAGACATATTTTTTTCATTCATTTTTTAAATTTACGTGATATGAATAATTATTCTAATATTTAAATTATTGTATGTTTATTAAAAGTCAGACTTTTAAAAATAATAAGAAAAAATGCATTATTTCTCTGAATGCAAAATCACGCTCTGGTTCTGATGTGTTGCAATTATCAGGCTGAAACAAAAGTAATGTCCTATTTTCTAGAATAAAGATTTATATAGTATTAATTAAAGTATTGTCATTTGTTATCGCTTAAGAATGCTACAATGAGTAATCTATACCTATTTATTTCAGATTATAAAAATATTGTTCATAATCTTCGGTATTCACCTTTATGACTTCCCATCTAAAGATCACATTAGACGTTTTAAACTATGAGTTTCATGAGGTGTCAATGCAAGTACAGCGGAAAAAGCCATTCAAAGCAATTATGTGGATGATATAGTAAATAAAAAAAATGCAGGAGGCAGTTTTTTCCCGTTTCCGGAGACGGGATTTCAGTCTGGAAGTCTAACCAATTGAAGGTCGTCCCAAAAAAACTTGATTCCGAAAAGTTGGGAGCCGTTGTCACAGCAGAACAATTTAACATAACCAATGCGACTGTCCTAAGTCAAATGAAAGGTTTGGAAAGTTTCAAGTGATTGGAAAATGGGTCCCGCACGAAATGTCCACGGCGAATCTGCAAAAGCGTGTTGCCTTCATGACACCTTCAGGCACAATTTTTGGGTGGACTTGTTACTGGTGATAAGAATAGAATTGTTTATCATAAGGTTAAATGCCACGGTGCTTGGGTCAATCGAGTAAGCCGAATTTATTAACAACCGACAGGACTTCATCTAAAAAAGACCATTGTTAAGCGTATAGTGAGATATTGAAAGAATTGTTCTTTACGAACTGTTAGACAATGATCAAACAATTAATGCTAATATCTATTGCAATCAACCTCTTCGTTTGAAAGTCACTTTAGGCCAAAGACGATCATCCTTAGTCAACCAAAGGTGTATCATCCTCCATGACGATAATGACCGTCCTCACAGAGCTATAATTACCAAACAAAGATCTCTTGGAGGAGCTCGGTTGGCAAATATTGCTTCATCCGACCAAAATTTCTGACCTTGCCCCTTCGGATTATCACTTGTTTAGAGGATTACAGAACTATTTGGATGGTCTTAGGTTGACATCAAGAGAACACGTTGAAAAAGAGTTGGATTCATATTTTTTAATCAAAACCTAAAGAATTTTACCCAGAGTGGGATATATAATTTTGTTGCCAGATGGAAGGAGGTTCTAGGAAACAATGGAAGTTATGTTAAGGATTATATTTTCATAGTAAAAAGTTTTTTTCATTTTTAATATATACCCTAAAATCGGACATTGCTTTCGTTCCAACTTGATATAATTTATATCGTATATATTTTTTTAGAAATAAATGTTTCAATCTTTTTCAATTCCAGAAACGGTTTTTCCAAAGAAAAACGTGCAACCATTGTTGAACTTAACCAAAGTCCCCTTAAATGTATGGAGAGAGTTGCTAAGGGTGTTGTATCAAGGAACACCATCTTTAGAATCATTTTATAACTTTAAAAATACTGATTAAACTCCTGTGAAGAAGTCTTATGGATGCTTAAGAGCTCCAAATAAATGCAAGATCGCCTCCTGGTAAGGTCCCAAATCAAGGATCTGGTTGCTTCAATTGCTAAGCTTGCTCACGATTGCAAAGTGGCAGGTGTGAACGCTTCAGCACACACAGTAAGACGGATACTTTTCGACAAAGTTCTCCAGTCGAGAAGGGCTTCGAACGAGCCGCCTCTCGCTAAGAACGAACTTTAAGGATAGGTCCAGTTTTTTAGCAAACATAAAGAGTAGACTGCTGAAGCCTTGGGCAAAGTGATATTCTCTAATGAAGCTCTTTTCCGCCTGTTTGGAGCTTCTGGAAGAGCCCTCGATAGGAGGAGAAACGGAGAGCGCTTTCACGAGTCCTGTGTAAGGACCACAGTGTGGCTGCTTTTTATATAAGGAAACAACGGCACTGACAATTTTGCCCAAGAAAACTGACATAAACTCAAAATAGTACCACAACCTTCTTCATCAGCACTTTTTCCCAGCAGTTTAGAACCAACTTTAGGATAACATTATTTTTAGCATGGTGACGTATTTTGTCACACAGCAAAGGCAAAAACAAAGTTCTTGGAAATAACACCGAGCCTTTCGGACCCTGACCCTGGAATTCTCTTAATTTGAACCCAATGGTGAATTTGTGTGCGATAATCAAACTGGCGGTTAATAAACAGAAACATCCAATTGTGAGTCGTTGCTGGTGCTTAGTGAACAAAAATGGAGCAATATCAGTAGAAATATGATCATAAATAGGGTCTCCATTATGCTAAAACGAAATGAAGCGGTCTTGAAGAACAGAGGCCATTATTGTAAATAGTGACTGCGTGGATCAATTGACTGTATTTAATAATAAAATATGGTTGGGCTCTGAATTTTGTTTATTTTTCCTCTTCAAATTATGATACGAACATACCAAAACAAATGCAAAGTTTTATTAATTGTATTAATTTTATTATATGAAAAAAATATAGTAGTCTCAAAACTTTTGGCCATTACTGTATATGCATATCCATCGGTGGTTCGCTTTGGGCTCCGGCCATGCACAGGGTCCAAGTGTCTGGGGAATGTTTAGGGATTAAAATTTGAACTGTTAACTGGATGTCACTTCAGTGGACATCATAATAAGCATTTACGAACTAATTTTGCAACAAGGGACTCCGGAGTCTCAGGCCTCAGGTAGAATAGGGTTTCTTTAAACAGGAGACTCCGGCTCTCTGCGCACTAATCACCTCTCTCCAGTCCTTCACTAGATTCAAGTTCGATATATTCATGGTTACTTTTACAGTTTAAGTAAATGTCTAGTTCCGTAAAATAGTAGCCTCAGGTCACCTACCTGTCTAATTATTACGGAGGTTTACATAAATGGTCTGAAACTCTGGCCGTAGTTTTGAAACTGGGGCGACGTGCATTTCTACAATCATTGTTCCATGCCGCTCCTCACTCAATAGAAGAGATACACCCTCTTTCCCCTTATCATCACAAGTCACTCTCGATCACACTCCATTCCTTCAATCTAACCTAAATCTTTGACCACACTGAAACTTATATTAAGCCGTAGCTTTAAGGGTAGTTCCGTTCGACTATTGTTTCATGACCCAGATGACTCAGCACAGCTATACCCATAGCATCAGTCCCGGTCACTTTCCAGTCATTCCGAACGCGCCCGTTCTTTTGCCAAGAGCACCCAACTGTATTTTTTCTCTTTACAACACTTTCTTTAATGCTTCTCTCCCTTATCACCTTCACAACTGACATCTTACACACACTTCGCGACGATGCCGACTTGACAAGGAAAGTTTGATGGATAATTTCTCAAACTTTGAATTGAGGGAAGGGAAGGGGGGAGGGGCGAAAAACGAGTAGGCCAATTATTTAAACGAAAAAGTATCGAAATTGGAACATAATTTCTTATAATATCGCAATAATTTCAAATCTTGAATGAATTCTTTTTATTTAAAAAAAAAATATTATCTTGCAGCCAAAATTCAGAATTTTGGCAGATAGGAATCATTGAACTATCTTTTTAATTTCTGAAATTATCGAAGGCTTTTTCCAGATTTAGTAGTCTAAATGCAGTTGGTGGTGAAAGTGGTGAAATTAGGAAAGTGAAAATATGAAACAAAGAGGTGCATGACCAGAGCGGTCAAAAATAACTGGTAGCGGGTATTGGTAATTGAGAGATACGCATCTCCTCATGCGAAGGAATGACAAAGATAAGGAAAACAAGAAGAATTATAGATAGAAAGACCTAGAGATTGGTATTTTATGGAGAGGAAGAATGGAGACATAATAATAGAAGTGAAAAAATTAGTAAACTGTAAAATATTTATAAAAAGTTTAAGAGGTCTCACCTGGCACCTGACATCAAGAGCCTAAACCACGCAAATTACTTTTTGGCCTTTCTTTATGGTAATATCATCCAGAGTGGGACATTCTACCCCGAATATACCAGATATGGGGAACCAAAGAGTCATCAAAAAATGTTAAGGGTAATGCTCCATCGGATAGAGCTGCGTTCCACGATTGTGTCTGATTCGATGGAGGCAGAAAACTACCTGAAGCCGTTGATGCATTGGTGGTAGATACACGGGGGAGATCGCAGCGCAATGACACTCAACTTTAAGTTGCCCTCTCCCATCTTCCCTGCCAGGCAGCCTGAAGGATGTGCTTAATTCATGACATATACTCAGAGTGGGCAAGAACAAAACGGTGGTAGGATTGCTTAGTTCTTGCAGACTGGTTGATGCTCTCATTTCCGATCATTCATACGCTCAAGAACACAGCAGAATGCAATCTGATATCCTCCCTACTTGCGGCACCCGTTGCGTCACAGATAACACGAACTCGGGGGGGAAGGGGATAGTGAGACTCAAATGCCTCGTAGGTACTCACTGTATTCTGCGAGTCGCTAAAACCGCTATCCAGTTTCCGAGCCGGTCACAACGCGCAGCCTCTCGTACCGAACGAATCACATAGCCTCGAGTAAGCAAGGTGTAGCTCTCCACAATTGGCACACTTGGCCTTACACAATAATGATTTAATATGCAAGGAATTTAATCAGTTTGCACCTATTTCGAGTGGACTTCACTTAGTACGCCTGAAAAGTTATTAATATGGCCAAAGAGGTGGCATTGGTAACACCTCCTCGTCACTGATACGAATGTCCCAAGTTGGGAGCTATACCAACCATCTCGCACCGACTCAGGGAGCCTGTCACGGTCAAATGCGAGAAAGATCGTCTTTCCTCATCACGAATTCAAAGTTGACCGCTTCTTATTCGGCCAGCTCATTGATGATTTCTTCTAAAGAGTAGTCAACAACTTCCCTCGTATAAACTAATCCTTTCATGAAGTTCATAATAGAGTGAAGTGTCGCATGTACATGTAAGTCAGCGAGTGTCCAAAGAGACTTACCATGGCCACATAGGCAGTGTTTTTCCCATTCACCAGAAGATTCCTTTCATAGAAACGGCAACCTTCTGTTTTTTAAGTAAAACGCTAGCTAATGCTTGGCACGGATGGAACATGTGTCCTTTGGACAGCCTGTTCATATCATTTGAACGGACAATCAAAAATCTTTTGAAGCTGGCAGGTTTAAAGACGCCGGAAAACGTATAGATGAGGAGTTATGAGGTCATCGAAACTCCGCTCACCTTATTTTGTTTTTCCTGTTTGGATGACTTAACCTCCCCAAGCGAAGGCGCCGATGGGCTGGACGTGCCATTTTTAGCTTTGTCACTTACCAAGTCCACATGGGACTCGTCCATCTTAGGAACCTCACCTAGAGAACCCCCGGGTCTTTTTGCTTTTCTTCTTGTTTTTTTAATTTTTAGAAGAGGGCGGAGAATGCACCATACCCCTCAGATGGGAGATCGAGGCTAGACCACCTACGCTCAGGCTGATTTTTTCTCTTGATAAGGGCGGGGATATGTCCCAATTGTTCCCCCCGCCCATTGCTCCACTGAGAGGCTTTTCTCTTTTAAGCCATTACCATGGGAAGCATTCAATTTTGGGTAGCCTGAGGCCTACAATTTAATCAGGCACCTGCAAAAAAAGAAAGATAACCACCGCTGGTCCGAGGGCCACTCAAAGAAATGGGTTAAAGGGGAGAATCCCTCACTGGTGGATATATTTGAAGTGGATCCCCCCTTACCTTCCTTCCGCTAGAAGAAAATTGGAGGCGTCCCTGAGGGGAGTTAACAAGTTATTAAATCCCTTCAGCCATAAGGAGTAAGGCCTTAATTACCCCAAAACAGCCGCAGGTGAGTGGTCAGCCTATAAGGCGCAGGGAAGGTATTATTGGAAAAAAGGCTGATCTTCCTATTAATCTTGCCTAACACCCAGGACACTCGACCCTTGTCACTTCTCAACTCCAGGGTGTTAAAGGGCATTGTTTATAGAGGTTCCAAAACCCTCTCTTCTGACAGGGTATGATGTAGCTGGTCAAGCTTTTAAACTTAGATAGATAAAATATAGAGGGGATAGTGATAGATAAAAATGGATGTATAGAGGGAAAGGAGAAACGCTTCAGCTTTCCCTGGCGTCTGTAATTTCGTCGAGTTAATGAAAGATTCCTATATGATCCGAAGCACGCCCGTCCGCTCTTCTTGGCGGGAATACGTGCATTTACTTAACCTGAAAGGATTTGTGTCAAGTTCTCGCAGGACACTCGCGTTATCCAGGAGAATTGTACCGAAATCTCGGACCACGCGTCTGTAGTGAAGTCTATTACGACATCTTTCTCCATAGTGTTTAGCCGGGATGGTTCTCTGTAACAATCCATGCAGGTCGTGAGGTCTCTGATGGACGCAGACTGGACTATAACTCCAGAGGCGGAAAACCCTTCAACGACAAATTTAGGTTAACTGAACTGCGTTCTACTATCGCCTTAAGTAAAGACACAGCTCCAGGAGAGCACAATATCTAGTCTGCCATGCTTCGACACCTAAGTGAGCGATAAATAGCATTTTTTGTTAGGCTTGTTGAACAGGATCTAGAGAGAGGGGATTCTTCCATACTCCTGACGAATGGCTACTGTGCTCGCTTTTCGCAAATTGGGGAGAGATCATCTACTCCGTCGAGTTTCCGCACAACTTCTCTAACCTTTTGTGTCTGCGTGGTGATAGAGAAATTGTTAAAGTGTATATCAGCCTTTATACCTGCGGCGAAGCTTCATGTCTGGGCGTTCCTTTTTTCAAGAGGAGTAAGGTTCAATCGTGCCCCTCTAGAGCCACGAAATGACACATAAGACCATGGTACATAGGGTTATTCCGCCGGGAGATCTCAAATCTGCCATCGGATTTGGTGCTGAGTGGCGCCATCTAGTGGCAGAAGCATTATTTAGCCATTTAAAGGCACTTGTAAGTTATTTGAACCATGGGAAACCATCGATACAATAAATATTTATCATCTCATCACAAAACGCCGCAGGTCATTGGAGGCATCTCTCTCTTGTTCGATCTGGACCTGGCCTATGACCGCATGGCGATACTGTTTCATGGAGACTAGACTCAGAATGGGGGCGAGGTGATGTTTCCCAATTTTAACTTCTGAATTCCTATGAGATCATCCATTCCGCGTATGGGTAAGAGGAACCCTCTCCAGTTCAATAGAGCAGGAAGAGGGCATCCCGCAGGGAAGTAACCTCAGTGTCACACTTTTGCCCCGATCATCAACACTATTACATCGGTGCTGTCGGAAGATGTTGTCGCTATGCTCTAGCAAACAATTATTTGATCTCTCTTGGTGCGACATGGACGCAAAATCTGGAGAGTAGACTTCAACAGGCATTGAGCCAAATCTCTCGCTATGCAGAAGGTCTCTGGTTTCGGCTTTTTTTCCTTGGCCACGACTAAGGTGTTGTACTTCTGCCGCCTCTCACTACTTTACACAAAGGAATCACCACACCACCCTCAACTAGGCAGGCTCGACATGGCAGACAACCACAGCCAAATCTCAATTGAACAAATATAAATCACACAGAACAATCACAGGATGCACACACAATAAACCCAACCCAACTTACATGAGGAAAAATATACTACCGATCATAATACTCCTAGATATGATTGGAATCCAACACTTCAGCAGAGAACTGACCCGTCTACACTCCAAGCACCACCTTGCACAAGAAAGAAGCAACAATACCTTACTTCCAACACAACTGCAATAACCTTCCTTCAGTTCCACCAAATCTAAACTTAATCAAGCACATCCACACAAACTTCACCCAAAGAAACTTGAACTTGCAACCACAAAACACATCGTAAACGAGTATCACGCCCTCCTAAAAAATAACTTCAAAATTATTACTTAGTCAGGCCACTCCAATATACTACAAAATACAAACATATGTAGGATAAAACTTGTCCTGGTATCAACATGCACAAGATTCAACCAAACCCAGTCAACATCAAACAAATACTCTAAGATTGCAGAAACCTCAAACAAGCACGCACTACACACAACATACCTTTTCTTATGGATCTGTAGCCCCACCCAGACAGTGCGTTGGTCTCGCAAGGGGTCCTCTCCCTCGTAGATGAGAGGTAGTTTGGTGGCAAGTAAGGTAGTCCATAGCTCCATCCTTATCCTGACCTTTTTCTAAACGGAGTTCGCCTAGAAGTGGTGGATTCGCACCGTTTCTTTGATCTTGTTTTTAAGCAACTCCTCACACAGGAAGCTCATAGTCGCAACCTTAGGGTTTTCTGTTCCGCGCCATGGGCATTCTTTGCTCCGTGACGCCCAGCACTTGGAGTGCTGATATGGGTACAGCCTTACTTTTCTAATGATCCTGTGTTCCATAGAAACTTGATTGCGGATGCGAGTTCTACGCATCCGCAGCTGAGTGTGCATTGGGGAAGGACCTGATCCACCGCACCGGTCTCTGTCTAACGATTAGTGCCTTCCGCACGTCCCTCATTCCTAGCCTATTGGTCTATGTCGCGGAGATGCCCCTTGCTCTGAGATCTACGCAATACTTATACTAGGCGGCCGGTAGCTCCCCGAGTCGCTAAAGGCTCTCACTGAGAGCGCAGCCATCAAGACTGTGCCTTTGCCACCGAAGAACGCTATTAAGGCACTGACTTTGAGAGTTCGGTGTAGCTCTCGGCTGGTGGCTCCTCTGGTTCTGCCCACGGCACCACCCTGGATGATACCACCTTCGATAATTTGTCGTCACCCTTCTGTTCTCAAACTTCACAGCACAGGGGGTATTGCGTTCGACCTTTGGTGAGCACACTTCGTGTCACGCTGGATAAGTGCCGAAGAGGCTATCAGCTTCCAAGTCCTATTCTCTCATTTTTTATTCGGCGGGGCTCTACGAGGCGTTGGCTTTGTCTTCGCGGCCAATCTTGTTGCAATGTACTTCCCTTCCGCCCACTGCCCCGCTTCTCTTTTTGTCCCAACTCCCCGTTCCATTTCTCACCACTTCTTCCTTTGTGCCCAAACCCCCTCCCTTCGCCCATACCTCCCGCTTCCACTGTATTCACCCTCCTTCCACAGTCTCTACCCCTTTTCCACAATCTCTTCCAGCTTTACACTGTCTTCACCCTCCTTCCACAGTCTCTACCTCTTTTCTACAATCTCCTCCAGCTTTCTACTTTCTCCACTCAACTTACGCTGCCTCCCCCAGTGCCTAGCCCCCTCCCCACTGCTACATCCACCCAAAATAACACGAAACCCAAATACTCTCCATCCACCAAACCCTATCCGCCACAGACATGTGTGAAGGTAGATGCCTCTGCCTCCCTTCTCTTGGAACAATGCCAAGAGATCAAGAAGAGGAAAGCGGCTATCGCTAACGCAGTGTCACGTTGCACTTCGTTCCCGACCATAGATCAACTTAGTGTTGTGTAGTTAAACGCACGCAGTTAGATCGCTATTCACCATACCACTGCCAACTGGGTACTAAACATCTAAAGATCAGAGATCATACTACTGTGCTTCACCAGCCTACACCTTCCCAAGAACAAACTTCGCATTGCAGGCTACCCCATAGACACCGTCCCTTTGATCAGCAATCATAATTAAGAGATCTAGACACTACTACTACACAAACACAAAAGATGACTCATTTCTAGCCTGTAAAATACTCACGAGCTCTGGCCCTATCCTAGTGGCCACTCACTAAAGACCACCTCGACAACAACTAAACATAGCCGTCTAACTCTGGTCTCTATCCAATTACAATCTCCCTCTCTTCTTTGCAGAGGATCTAAACGCTTTTCATCCCACACTACTTTCAAACGCCACCTAAGATCTGGGAAATTATTTGACAGGTGCCTTACATAGATATCGCTGCGAGCACATCGGCCCGGTCTTCCTCACATTTTATGGGCATCATGGAGGGCCCACGTCACATTTTCCGAAATGACCCCGCGACACGATTTAAAACCCATATTGCCCCAGGTCCACACGTACATACTATCTGATCACATCCACATATGCATGAAGATCGCATCATCGCCTATACCTATACCCACACTTCCCCCTCTTCGACAGCGACAACACTAACTGAGAGGAGTACAAAAGAAACAGCCTCATCTAGCAGAACAATAATCCTCATCACATAGATGACTACTGATGTACAATCATCGACACCACAGCTCAGAACCTACACACATCGCACAAAACCTTTACTCGCATATTCATTTCATGTTCTCCTCCATAGACACACAAAGACATCAGAAAATATAACACTCACTACAACAGAGACCTAAGACAACAAATCATTCTATTTCTACCTGCCCGCATCCTGCAATGCGTTCAGCTAGCCCGGAGCGGCGATTGGCGCCAGGTGACCCACAACCTGGATGTCGCTCGCTGCACTGACTCTTCCTTATTCTGGAGGCACGTAAAGAGAGTGTTGGACACCTAGTCCACAAAACCCATTACCCTGCAACATAATGACCGTACATTTACCGACACTAACGACATCCTCAACAAATTTAGCTCTCATTGGGACACGGATGTGACATACAACCCACCCAAACCAAACACACAAGAGAACTCCAAGAATTCCAGGAATGGTGCCGGATACAGGTTCACGAGCTTGTGCCCGACCCCCAGGTAAGACTGGAGATGCTTGATAACAAAACTACATTAACTGCACCTATCACTGTCTAGGAAGCAGAAGATTACATCAAAACAACACCCAAAAGCGCCACCGGCCCCTCCGGCATACCAGCTACAATAATCCATTACCTCCCTGAAAACATTCTTCCCACCCTCATACCCCTATTCAACGACTCACTCGCCTCAAGACAATTTCCGCATCACGCAAAATCTCACACAACATACTGCTATATAAGAAAAAAAAAACTAAAACATCCAAACACCTACAGACCTATTGCTCTGTTAGAGCACTCAGGTAAAATACTCGAGCGTATGGTCAACAGACGTCCCTGAAAATTCCTGGAAGAGAGGAACTGGTTCTCGTCCAGACAATATGGGTTCAGAAGGGGCCGGTCCACTGAAGCGGCTGTCAACATCGTTCAAGAAATCATACAAAAGCCCAACAAACAAAACAAAAGACACCCTCCATCAGTAAGAACGTGGAAAGGCACTTGACACGGTTTGGTGTGAGGAACTCGGTTGGAAACTAGACAACAACATGGAACTACCTCTCTGTACCAGAAGGCTCCTCCCTCATAACTCACAAACAGGAGGTGTCACATTAATTAAAACAACACCACATCACAGCCATTCACACTCTGCTCAAGTGCACTCTAGGGTAGCGTACTGGCATCCACATTATACATAATATACACAAATGATACCCAACGCTCACTTGGAAACAGCAGACACACACATAGTGTCCTATGACAATGAAGAGACTATTTTCGTCTGCGGCCGTGGACCAAACAAGATCGCTCGCCATGTACAAATAATACTAGATGAAAAGACAGATTATGAGGACAAGTGGCTCATTTCTACGAATTCTCAGAAGCAATCATTAGATACACACATACACCACACCAAACCGTATTCACTCAGCCCCATTACTAAAAGACTGAGGTTATATGTATTAGTTATTTTCTTTAGGAACTTTTAGCAATATCCATCGACCGTTAGCATGTAGGAGCAGATACGTCTAATTGCACACAAAACTTATTTTTATGTACAGTGCTTTGTGTGTACTGCACAACTCTTTCCTAGGTATTTGTCATTAGTTGTATTGTAAGTTACCATTGATAAATCATTTTTGTACGTTTTGCAGATCCATGTGATTATTTAAAAAAAAAAAATCTAGCCATCCATTAATCTATTCCTTTTCAGTAATTATAAATAATAGGCAACGAACAAATGAGAAAACATTCTTATTGTGCTCAATTTAGCGAAAGCAGAAAGCTGGGAATTGGCTTTGTTAATTGGGCTTCAGCCCTGAGTGGAATCGGCCTCTGAAAACAATAATAAAAGCTATCGAGGAAACAGCAGGAAAGTTCTTAATGACTCACATGACCATGAAGCGATATCAGAAAAATACTGCTGCACCACATAGTTTCATTATCGTTTATGCGCGCTGGCAAAACTTTGGGGGAAACGGTTACAACCGAAAGGTGAAGGGAGAGTGTGAGGTCAACATCATTACATTAGCCCACACTCCCATCAACCACGAGGTAAAGTTAGTAGAATGCAGCCAATTATAGCAGAATGAATACAAATATAGCCATTCAGGTCAATGGTAACGAAATGCAGAATGCAATGAATGATAACAAAAATGCAGTTAATGTTAAGAGAATGAAGTCAATGATAACAGAAGGCAGTGAATCCTACAGAATGCAGTGAATGATAGTAGAATGAGGTCAATGATAGCAGAATGCAGTAAATTATAAGAAAATGGAATAAATGATAACATAATGGAGATAATGTTAGCAGAATAAAGTCTATGGTAGCTGAATGCAGTGAATGGTAACGAAATGCATTCAAACATAGTGAATTTTAGTGAATTATAGGAGAATGGAGTCAATGCTAGAAAAATGCAGTCAATGAGAGCAGCATAATGTCCATGATGGTAGAATGCAGGCATTCATAGTAGAATGCAGTGAATGATATCGGAATGCATTCAGTGATATAAGAATACATTATATGAATGCAACATGGAGTCAATTATATAGTACATAATGATGCAAAGTGCCATCAATTATAGCAAAATGAAGCCAATGATCGCATTAGTCAATAATAGCAGAAAACAGTCAATCATAATCGAATGCAGTCAATGCAAGCTGATTGCTTTCACTAATAGCAGAATCGAGTCAACGATAACATTCAGTCAAAGATAACAGAAAGTAGTCAATGGTAGCTGCATACATTTAATGATAAAAAAATGAGGTCAATGATAATAGAATGCAGTTATTGATAACAAAATGCAGTTAATTATAACAGAAAGCAATCAATGATATCAGAATGTATTCAATAAAAAACGAATGCAGTCAAAGATACAATAATGCAAGCAATGATAAGAGAATGTCGTCAGTCACAACAAAATACATCAATGATAGCAGAATAGGTACAGTTAATAATAGAATAGTATAGTTAAATAGAGTAGAATGCACTAAATGAAAGCTGTTGAGGTCAATGATATCAGGGTAAAGTCAATAGTGTCAAAATGCAGCCAGTGATAGAAAAATGCCGTCATTGATATCAGAATATATCAATGATAAGATAATGCTGTCAATGATAGTATAATGCAGTCAATGATAGCCGATTGAAGTCAATGATTACAGAATGATGTAATTGATAGCAGAATCCAGGATATGATAGAGAAAGGCAGTCAATGGAAAGAGAATGGAGTTAATGCTAGCAAAAAACAGTCATTGATTCTAGATTGGAGTAAATGATAGAAGAACGCAGTTAATGGAGCTGAATGCAGTTAATGAGAGCAGAAGGCAGTCAATACATAATATAATAATACAATAAATGATAGTAGAATATAGTCAATTAAAGCAGGATGCATTAAATGATAGCAAAATTCAGTCAATGACAACTATATGCATTTGATGACAGGAGATCGCAGTCAATGATAGAAGAATATATTCAATGCTGGCAGATTTCAGTCAATGATAACACACTGCAGTCAATTAGGGCATAGTGCATTCAATGATAGCAACACAGTATGTAGTTGATTGAACTCTCTAGTAAATGGCAACAAAATGCAGTCAATGATATCTAAATAGTCTTATGCAAGGAGAATGTAGTCAAAGATAGAAGAATTCAGTCAATGATAGTATAATGAATTCTATGGCAGCAGCATGTATCAATGCTAACAGAATACAGACAATAATAATAGTATGCAGTCAGTAATAGCATACTATAGTCAATGATAAGAAAATTTAGTCAATGATAGCAAAATTCAATCTCTGATGGCAGCTTGCCCTCAATTATAACATAATAAAGTCTGATGGCACAATCCAGTTAATTATAACATAATGCAAATAAATATAACAGAATGAAGTTAATGGGATCAGAATGCATGTAATGGTAACATAATTAATTTTATGTCAACAGAAAGCATTCAATGAAAGTGCAATGCAGTTAAGGAGTGCAGACTCTAGTCAATTACAGCATAATTCAGTAAATAATAGCAGCATATATTGGATGATGTCAAAATGCAGCCAATAGCAGCACTTAATTATTAATAGCGGAATGCAGCCTTTCACAGTAGCATTCAGCCAATGATAGTAGAATATAGTTAAACATAGCAGAATGCAATCAATGATAGCATCATTGAGTCAATGATAGTAGAATAAGTCAAAGATAGCAAAATGCATTATATGATAAGAAAGTACAGTCGATGCTAACATATGCATCCAATGCTAAGAGAATGCAGCCAGTATGAGGACAATTAATTAAATTATAGAGAAATGGAGTCAATGATAGATAGCACCATGCACTCAGAGGCGGCTGAATGCAATAAATATTAGCAGAATGCATTCAATGATAATATCATTAATGAAGTCAATGATAACAAAATGCAACCAACGATAGCATAATACATTCAATAATTGCAGAATTGAGTCAATGGCAGGAGAGTGAAGTCAATGATAGCAGAATTCATTCAATGATCGGTGAATGCAGTTAAAGATAGACTAATCTACTCAATAATAGCAAATTGAATGCAGCCAATGATAACAGAATACAGTCAATTAAAGTAAAATGCAGTCAGTGATAGTAGACTGAAATATTAATATTAGAAATCATCCAATGGTTGCGGAATGGTATGCAACCAATGTTAACAGAATGTAGTCAACTATAGCAAAATGCAATCAATGATAGCAGAATGCAGTCACTGAGAATAACATGCATTCAATGATATAAGATATTAATGATAAACGAATGATACTAATTATAGCATATTCTAGGCAATGAATCCATAATGCAGTTAATTATAGCATACTGCAGTAAAAAAGAGAATGCAGTCAATGATAGCAGATTGCAGTCAATAATAGCAAATTACAATCAATTATAGCAAATTGAAGTCAATGATAGCCAAATACAGTAATTATATCGAATTGTATTCAATGGTAGCAGAATATAATCAATGATAGCATTATGCACCCACCGATTACACATGTAGTCAATGATGACAAAATGCAGTCAATGATACCAGAATGAAGTCAATGATAGTAGCATACATACAATGCTAACAGAATGTATTCAATAATAAAAGAATGATAATGCACTCAATTAAGGTAGAATGCAGTTAATTAGAGCAGAATGTAGTCAATGATAATATAATGTAGTCAATCATAACAAAATGAAGTTAATCATAACAAAATGCAGTCGATGATAGCAGAATGTAGTCTATGATATTAGAATTCAATAAACGCTAGCAGATTGTATTCAATGATAGCAGCATATAGTCCATGATATCAGAATACAGGTAATGATAGCTGAATGCATAATACATAATTTAGAATCAAGTTTGTAGCACGCTGTCAATTACAACAGAATCATCACAAGTCAATCTCATAGTTGGACTGACCATGAGTAAGTGTATTTTATTGTTGACCGATGATTTCGAAGGAATACAAGTTCTGATTGTAAACGGCAAGCTATTAAAACTGGTGATGTTAAGTGAAGTAAAAAGAGGAAATGTACATAGAGTAGTCAAGAGATTATATATAGCCGTAGTTTTTAGGAGAGGAGCTTGAAATACCCTGAAGTGGAATGAAATCTACATAACATTCGAACGCATTTTTCCTCATCTGCGAGGACGAGAAGGTGGAAAGATAAAAAAAGAAATAGCAAAGGAAGAATAGTAAATGTGGAGAAATAGCAAAGGAAGAATAGTAAATGTGGCGAAATAGCAAAGGAAGAATAGTAAATGAGGAGAAATAGCAAATGAAGAATTGTAAATGTGAAAATAAGTATGAGAATGACGCAATCCCAACCCGATGGAAGCAAAAGACGCATTCACGGGATTAATCTATAGGATGGAATCTTCCCAGTTCAGTCCTATGGCAGTTTACCTATGGGTAACCTATGGGTAAGGTCACATTTAATCGTTTATTATCACGCGCTGTTGACACAACGGTTGTGACATTATTAGTGACCGCAAAGATAAATAAATAAATAGCGTAAATAAATTAATAACGAAAATAAATTAATAATCTCGATCTCTTATTAATGATTACAAGCAAGTAAGCACACGCCCAACCACTCCATGACAACTCCGTCATGGCTAGATTACAATAAATAAAGGAACATGACCCTGGACAGCGGACAGCCTCCCGATAGTTTTGAACATTTAACAAGATATTAATTTAGATTACCATGGCAAGCCGGACAACCCCCTGATACTTTTTGGTCATGTACATTACAATAAATAGATGTAAATTAGCACCTCAAGCCGGAAAACTCCCTGATAATTTGAGGTTAGGTACATTGCAAGAAATTATGTAAATTACCGTGTCGAGGAACTCCTCGTGAGAGTCGAAGGATGTTGAGGAGTATTGGAGCTGAGAGCCGTAGAGGGAGGCCTGCTCGTCTTCCTCTTGACCCCTGCGGCGGTGTCTGAAGACCGGGATCCCCAGGGGATCGGGGTTCCCCATGGAGAAGAGGACCTCGGTAGGCAGGAGTTGATGCTCCTCGCTGCTTATGTCGCTCATCTTGAACTTTGGCCAGGTCAGGCCAGATGAGGAGAGGTTAGGTCAGAGAGGGTTAGGGAAGGATTGGGGAAGTCAGTGGGTTCGGTGAGGTCAGATTGGCTTAGGTTAGGTCGGTAGGGTAAGGTGATATCAGGTCACGTCAGGGAGGGCGGGCAATTTTAGTTAGATAAGGTCAGGGAGGGTTAGATCAGGTAGGTAAATTATCAGGAGAGGTTGGATTATTGTAGGTAAGTATGTGAAGGTCTGGTGTGGGTAGTTGCAGGTAAGGTGGAGTCAGGCCAGGGTCAAATTAATCAAAACCAGAGTCGGTTGATTCAAGGGCCGTCTAGCGGAGAGAGGGGCAACGGATTAGAGGTGATCGGGGTTCAGAAGGTCGAAACAAGTGCTGTAAGATGTGGGGGGGCTCTGTTGGTCTTGTAGGGTCCCAGGCGGAGGTCCAAAACCTCTTTGAAATGCGAATAAAATGCCACTCCTTGAGACTTCTGGTTGCAGTGTTAATAGTTTGTGAGGTCACAAAGGTCGTTTAAAATAATTGTGCCAATTTTGTCGTCAAAGATTCGTATTAGAGTCCAATAGTGTCGCAATTGCGGCAGAAGGAAGCAACACTTTTCACCATGCCATTAACTCGGGCGTAAATGCCACACTGCCACATCGCGATTCACCTCTCACCAACAGAAAGGCACAAACGCACTTTTGAGGATTCCTCACTTTTGCAAAGAGTCCCGACTGACTGACTATTCTTTCACTACATATCCGCTACTGACTTTCGGCTGACTATCATTGGCACTTAGCTGACTATTTTCTATTAACTATCGTTACTATTTTACGATTAACATATTTGTTATCGACTATTCGCTACCATTTTAAGATTCCTTATTGATTGATTTATTTGCTATATTGACTATTCTTTTACCATTTTAGGATTCACTACTGACCTTTGATATTTGTTATCAACTATTCACTACCATTTTAAGATTCCCTATTGACTATTAATTGACTTATTTGCTATTGATTATTCTCCACTATTGCTTATTTTGAGGAAATGGTGATGACTAATCACAAAATTTTCACTCCTGACTATTTGATGCCCACGGTTGACTTCAGGGAGGACTCAGGAGTCAAGAGAGGTCGTTTAATGTTACGTGTAGTAACCTGATTCGGAATTGCGCCCAAGGGGCTGAGGCTTCCTCCTGGGGGTCCCCTCATATTTCTTTTCCATTTTTCTTCCCCTCGTTTGTCTTGACTTGGGATTAGGCCTCGACTGAGGTGTATATTATTACTTCTCTAAGACTAAAAAGCGAAAACCAACGAGGACATCCATCCAGAAAGCTTTTAAAGGGAAGTCAGTGGAGATGAAGAGCAGATGTGCGGAATATATAGAGACGCAGATCTTGCGTGCGTTAAGCCTGAGGGAGGGAACGTAATCCTACAGATGTCACCTGCAGCTGGCCCATGCTACCCCTCGACCAAGAGGTCCCTCTCTAGCCTCCTTCAACAAGAACTTCGCCATGGAGCAAAGTTAAGGAGAGTTGTGGAGCCGCGCTTGCATTAAGGCCCCAAGTCTTCACCGAGGGCTATCTATGTAACTTTCACTTATTACCACATTCCCTAACTTCACCACCTACACATCTTGTTCCACTAAGCTTTCTGGCTACTATGTTTCTGTAGGTTTTGCATATATATATATATATATATATATATATATATATATATATATACATATATAGAAGTATGTGGCAAACTCACAAAGTATCGCGTGAGTAAGCAATAAATGCAACAAAGCCCACAGAGAAAATTAGTTCGAAAGTACTTGGAATCCTCGTATTAATTTTCCCTGTGGGCTTTGTTGCATATATATATATATATATATATATATATATATATATATATATATATATATATATATATAGCGTGGCCCCACGGGTGGGTGAAAACGAACCCGTTTCCTGTGATGTAACGGCAAAAGTGACTGCTGAAATAGACAATTAAAGTGATACTTTCCCTTAGCAAACCCGGGAAAGTGTCGAGGAGGCTTGCCATTGCTATATTAACCACACATAAATAATTACGTACACGCATTGATACATACATAAATAACTACTCCTAATCCCTTTGCTTATTTGTCCTTCTAGACTTCTTCTGCATTTACACACGTGACTGACGAAGATCCGAGGTTGGGTTTCCGATCGCTCAAGGTTGGTGTCATCCGAGTAGTGCTCTGTCTCACCTCGATAGGGAATTTGCGGACAGAAGAAGAAAAAAATAAACATGACGTGTGAAATGATACTGAATAATGAGATACTCAAACCACCAAGAATCGGGTTTCTTGGTATTCAGAATAACATCAATCACAAAGTCGCCAAATGTTACTAAATTACAAACCACATTCCACCCTATGATCCACTCGAGGTTAGTTAAAAAAAGAGAAAGCGTGGAAGGTAGAGATGAAGGAAAGGTAAAAGGAATACAGGGGTCGGCAAATACTTTCGGTAGTTACCCAAATTTGCTTCGTCCGGAATTCCCTTTACCCCATAACTAAAATAGTGCTTCATCTGAGATTTTTCATTTGGGACAGTAGTGCAACATTTTGGTTTATTTTTTAAAAGAAATAATACTTTTTATCGACTTTCCCTACAGATATAAGATAGTTTATGGTAATTAATTGAGGAATAAATAAAAATGCTAGAGCAATACACTATCCACCCAAAGTCATTTGAAACAAAACACTCACAAAGTTCTTGTGCGAAAATTATAACGCTTCATTGCCCCCATAATTTCATAAAGACGTGGTATTTTTTGAGGTCAGGGCTATCTGCAGGTCGTTTACTGGAGCCAAGCTATTTCTGTATGCTGGTTTTTATATTTGCAAGGGCAGAAAATCCTTGCTCACACAGGTATGTTGTAGAAAATGGAAGCAAGACTTCCATTTGCGAGCGAGCAAGGGGAAACGCTTTCACTGATCTTGACCTCCAAAAGCCTTGTAAGTTCTCTTTTGAATCAAATGCAATTTGAGCTTCCTTGCAAGCCCAAAGTTCCAAAACTGCTTCCATCAATCCTTCAGGCTCCTCTGGTATGTCAGTACTCATACAAGGGAAAGGATTCACGACCCGACTCACGGCCTTTTTATCAACATCAGGAAAATACTCTGACATACTTTCCCTTATTTTCGCAGGGTGACTGGTCACAATCAATTTTACATCACCAAACACAACCTGTCTTCCAAAAACTCTCCCAAGGTTGGAAAAGCAGATATTTTCATTTGTTCAGCCTTCTTGAGCCACAGCTCAAGTTTTAACTTGAATGCAGTGGTTTTTTCGCTTGCTAAGATGATGTCAATTTGTTTCCCTTGCAAGACCTTGTTCAGAAAATACGCATGTTCGAAGATATCGACCAAGTAAGTAAAAAGTGCAAGCCATTTGTAATTACGGTAATGCTGTACAAAACTTTTTGCTCTCAAAAAGAAAGCTCTCAATTTTGGCTTTCAGAATCCATATTGATTTTACAGCATTTCCACGGGATAGCCACCTAGCCTCTGAATGGAACAACAAAATGAAAAATTGCGACTCTAAACCTTCACAGAAGTCGCGGAATAGTCGGATGTTCAATGCATTTGATTTTACAAAATTTACGACTTTAATCGTTATGGGCGACTTCAACAGACAAGTTGACTGGGAAACCAGAGCAGCCTGTGGCGATAGCGCGCTACTCCTGGAGTTCGCCAACAACGAGTTCCTCACTCAATGGGTCAGAGAACCGACGAGAGGAGACAATATCCTCGACTTGGTCTTCACCTCTGAGGATGATATCGTTGAGGATGTCTCTGTAGGCGAAGAGCTCGGTGGCAGTGATCACCAGCTAGTTAGATTTACCGTCAAGATCCCGAAGGTAAGGTCTGTTGCCAGTCAATCAAGGAAACTTGACTTGAGAAGAGCAGACTTTGCACGCCTTCGTGCTGGGCTGACTGATGTAAGGCTAGCGGTATGCAAAGAGGTTGAGGATTCGTGGAACAATTTCAAAAATA
Source organism: Ceratothoa steindachneri (assembly GCA_963969495.1). Classification (NCBI taxonomy): domain Eukaryota; kingdom Metazoa; phylum Arthropoda; class Malacostraca; order Isopoda; family Cymothoidae; genus Ceratothoa; species Ceratothoa steindachneri. The sequence continues at coordinate 195,939,183 of OZ018323.1, read as the reverse complement.
AATTCATGAGTCTTCAATCAAGTTGCATCCCTCTAAAATGCCTCCGTCGGTCTTCTGTTCAACCAAAGTGGTTTAATCGAGAAATCGGCCAACTGCTTAGGGAGAAGAGAAATGCGTACCGGCGATCGAAGATCTCGGGTGCCTTTGACGAGTACCGGAGGCTAGCCAGGAGAGTGAAGTCCAGCATAAGGGCGGCTAAGCGTACTGAGGAACTCCGAGTGGCGAGACTCTGCAAGGAGAATCCCAAGGAGTTCTTCGGCTATGTAAATAGCCGTAAACCAATCCATCGTAGGATTGGGCCCCTAGTGGACGAGGAGGGTGCATTAACTCAGTCAGATGCAGAAAATGCTAACCTTCTCAATGACTACTTCTCCTCAGTGTTTACTAAAGAGTGTGGTCCCATCCCACAGCCCACGGATTCCTACTCGGGGGAAAAGCTGGAGGCAATGGACTTCACCGAAGGAGAAATAAAGAAAAAGATCGCTGACCTAAAGACGAATAAGTCCCCTGGACCGGACGGGTTTCTACCCAAGGTGTTGAAGGAAGTGTGCGATGAAGTATCACGACATCTGTGCGCTATCTTTAACATGTCAATCCGGACCGGATGCGTTCCTAGAGACTGGCGTGAGGCGGAGGTGACTCCGATCTTCAAGAAAGGATCCTCCAGCCATCCGTCAAACTACCGACCTATCAGTCTGACTTCGATAGTCGGTAAACTCATGGAAAGCATGATGGTGGAGAAAATAACGTCGTATTTAGAGTCAAACCTGCTACTGAGGAGTTCCCAGCACGGCTTCCGAAGGCAACGGTCATGCCTGACGAACCTTGTGGAATTCTTCCACTTCGTGTTCAGTGAGCACGATCGGGACAAGGCGGTGGATGTGGTTTACTTAGACTTTCAGAAAGCCTTTGATAAGGTACCACACCGCCGCCTTCTCCGGAAAGTGCGAGCGCTGGGCATAGACGGAAAAGTAGCCGGCTGGATCGAGAACTGGCTAAGTGGCAGACGGCAACGGGTGGTGGTGAATGGACAGGCTTCTGAGTGGGTGCCCGTTACTAGCGGAGTGCCTCAAGGTTCTGTCCTGGGACCACTACTATTCATCATCTACGTCAACGACATGGACGGTGACATGATTGCCAAGATTTCCAAATTTGCCGACGATACCAAGCTTGGTATGAACGTTGCAAAGGATGGAAATACTGCCCGCCTGCAGGAAGACCTTGGGAAGATTGGGGAGTGGTCGGACACGTGGCAAATGCCGTTCAACGTGAACAAGTGCAAAGTAATGCATATCGGCCACAGAAATCCCCAATCTCATTATATCCTTAAGGGCACTGCTCTCGAATCGAGTGACACTGAGAAGGACTTGGGTGTTACTGTCACTAGCGACCTCAAGTTCTCGAAACAGTGCATTGAGGCAGAGAAGAAAGCCCAAAGGATGTTAGGCTACATAAAGCGCCAGTTTGGATACCGTAACAGGGAGATAGTACTTTGTCTGTACAACTCCCTAGTTCGGCCGCACCTGGAGTATGCCGTACAATTTTGGAGTCCTTCGTTTCGAAAGGACATCGCAAGGTTGGAACGCGTACAAGCCAGGGCAACCAAACTGATTCCCTCTATCCGACATAAAAGTTATGAGGATAGACTAAGGGAATTAGATCTGTTCTCGTTGGAAACCCGTAGACTGCGTGGTCAGCTCATCGAAGTTTTCAAAATACTTCGAGGGTTCGACAATGTTGACTACCGGGATATTTTCACACTGAGTGAGAACAGAACGCGCAATCACGGCTTCAAACTTGAACTGAAGCGTTACAACCGCAATCTGTGTGGAAACTTTTTCACCTACAGTATCTGCGGTAAGTGGAACGCACTTCCAGTGGAAGTTGTCAACAGTGAATCTGTTGACCAGTTCAAGTCAAGACTAGACAAAGTCTTGAAAAGTGGCCGTTTAGGGACGCAAAACAATTGAGCAGCCATGTGCCCGCTCGATTGCTAGTCCCAAGGTACCCTCTTTGAATGGACCGTTAGGTCTCCTAGGGTACCTTCTTTCCTTGTAACTCCTTGTAACTCTTCGAGTTGGGGCTCAAGCCGTTTCATAACCAAAGCTTGGCGATGAATCATACAGTGAGTAATCACTGTATTTGAATTCTGCTTTTCCACGAGCGCAACAAAACCATTTAAGCATCCGAGAATTGCCGGAGCTCCATCCGCGAAAACCCCCACACAATTATCCCATTTCAAGCCAACCTCGGGAAGATTGAAAAACGAATTCACTTTTTCAAAGACATCCATTCCGCGAGTTCGCAGCTCAAGAGAAGCGCTCAGCAGCATTTCTTCCTCGATTGTTCCTTCACCCCGGTATCTGGCATATACCATCAGCTGAGCGTCGTTACTTGTATCAGTTGTATCATCCAACTGAATGGCAAAGTCTCCACTCGTTTTTTTGCATAAATTATTTGTTTTCAGATGTCTTCGGCCAACAGAGAAATTCGATCTTCCACACTTTTCGCGTATAAAGCAACTGCGTCAATTCGCTTGGATTGCTCCTTGCCATACATAGTTTCCACAATGGAAAAAGCTCTCAAAGTGCACGTGAGTCAAAGTTATGCGGATACAACCACAAAAGAAAAGTAAAAAACGATTCCGAGCGCTTTCGTCTTTATTCTTAAAGACCTTCTCAAGGAATGAACAGGAGGCTGGATATATATTGCCTTAAATAGTGGAAGAGGGGATTAGACTACCCACCTCTGAACCTTAATTAGGGGGTACAAAATCCTGAAACAATTTTATTTGAGATTTTATGTATGTAGTGATAATGGGGTCTAGTGTGAACAAACCAAGGCTAAGATTGAAATTTGAGAACGCGTTAATGGAGATACATTCTAATATATTTCTCGAAATAAAATTACTGCATTTTATGACTGGTCTGGCACTGTTCCAGTTAATGTTATGGTTAAGATTGTACATATGTAGAAAAAGCGCGGATTGTTCACTGTGATTACGTACATTGGCTTGATGTTGCTTAACCCGGACATCTAGTTCTTGGCGGTTTGTCCATAATAACATTTTTGGCCGTTGTTGCAGCCTATCGAATAAACAATGCCAGGTCGGGAGGAGGGGGTGAATTTTTGACAAGGATGCGATAAATTGTAGTCTCGTACTTAAAAATAACATTAATGTTCAGAGGCCTAAGTAAACCAGGTAATTTAATGAAAATATGGTTATAGGGTGAAACTAATAAGTTTTGGGCCTGAAACTTAGGGATATTAACATTAGTTTGATAATAGGAACGCTTGGCGGACTTATAACAATTACCGAGAAAGTACAAAGGGTAGCACAAATTTATCCCTATTTTATATTTTCTCTCGACTTCTTTGTCTAGGTATTCTGATGAGACAATTCTAAGGGCACGCACAAACATAGAGGAGAAAACACTTTGTTTGATTTTGTTATGGTGGTTAGAATAAAAGTGTATAAAAGAGTCTATGGCTGTGGGTGTTCTATACATTTCATATTTGAAACAATGGTTTGTCCGATGAAATAGAATATCTAGCAAAGGGAGTGTGCGATCTTTTTTAACTTCTAAAGTAAATTAAATCGAGGGCAGAAAGGTGCTTATTTTAGTAAGAAATGTATTAATATTTAAATTATTAGACCAAAAGCAAAGGATGTCATCAATATATCGCATCCAAGCTATAGGGGTTTCATAAATTTGGGGAAGTATTCTAGATACGAAGAATTCCATGTATAGGTTTGCGAGTACAGGCGACAAACAATTCTCTATTGCCATTGCAAACGTTTTGCAATAAAATTTTCCATTGAAGGTAAATTTGCAATTGTTGTTGCAATGAGTTTAAAGAGGGTAGAAGCGGGTATAGGAAGAGCAACTGGGTCAAGGTGTTCTTCAAGGAAATTCAAGAGATCAGGTGCGGGAACTTTAGAAAAGAAGGAACAAACATCGAAACCAACCAGGCTAAAATTATAACATAACATAATTTCACGGATGACAAAAGCCACAAGGGCCTATCAAAGGTCATCCGCCTCCGTCAAAACCCGCCCACAAAAAGCACCATCACCAGGGGAAGACAAAATCAAAGTCCCCCACAATATAATATAACAGATGACAAAAGCCACAAGGGCTCATCATAGGTCATCCGAGTCAAACGGCCTCTTTTTTAAAGCACCCAAACTCTCAGGAAAAATACATCCAGAGGATTGCGTCCAGAAACAAAGGTATCACCAATCAAGGCTTGTCAAGAACTAAATCATGCAGCTATAGATATATACAAACAATATTAATATATACAAAACTTATAACCATCACAACCTTCCCTCCCCATAAACTCATCCAACCTACTCTTAAATAGATTTAAATTTGGACTACCTACTACCCTCTGTGGCAATTTGTTCCAGAAGTCTACCACTCTATTGGTGAAAAAAATATTTTCTTAAATGTAACCTACACCGTGGCTTTTTAATTTTCAAGTGGTGACCTCTAGTCCGATTTCCATCACCTAACTCAAAAAACTTGCTAACATCCAATTTATCTATCCCAGAAAATTTTTTAAACAGCTTAATCATATCCCCTCTCACACACCTCCTTTCGAACGAGAACATATTTAATACCCTTAGTCTATCTATATATTAAAAGTGTCTCAGGAAAGGAATAATCTTTGTTGCTCTCCGTTGCACTGACTCGAGAAGGTTAATATCGTGTCTAAAATGTGGGGACCATGCCTGTATACAGTACTCTAGAAGTGGCCTCACATAAGAGTTATAGAATTTAAGAATAACCTCCTTACTTTTGTAACTGACATTTCTCTGAATGAAACCCAGCACTCTATTTGCCCTATTTCTTGCTTCAATACACTGCTTAGAAAACCTTAATGACTTATCTATTACTACTCCTAGATCTTTCTCATCCTCTACTGAGCTCAACCAATGCCCACTTATTTCATAGTTGAATTCTCTATTATCTTTTCGCATGTTAATAACTTTGCACTTATCAAGGTTGAGAGTCATTTGCCACTTATGTGCCCAGGATAACAATTTATTTAAATCCCCCTGCACTTTAAAATTTTCATCAATATCTTTAACTACAGCTGCTAATTTGGTATCATCCGCAAAAATTGTCACTTTATTATTAACTGCCTCCCCAAGATCATTTATATAGATGACAAATAATAATGGACCGAGAACTGATCCCTGAGGAACCCACCTGATAACATCCCTCTACTCTGACTTTACACCATTTAGCCCTACCCTTTTCTTCCTGGCTTTCAGCCACTTAGCTATCCAATTTGAAACACCCCCACATATCCCAATCATTTTTAATTTATGAACTAGTCTCCTATGTGGTACCTTATCAAATGCTTTACTAAAATCTAGGTAAATTATATCTACATTCTCTCCCTTATCTACTTGATCTGTTACAAACTCCAGAAAGTCTAGGATATTAGTCAAACATGATCTACCTGATCTAAACCCATGCTGAGCATCGCTGATTAACCCCTGCATCTCTAGATGTTGGCAAATCCCTTTTATAACTATTTTCTCAAGAATTTTACAGACTACAGGAGTTAGGCTAACCGGTCTAAAGTTATTTGGATCCTCTTTACTACCCTTCTTGAAAATGGGGACTACATTCGCTCTCTTCCAATCATTGGGTATTTCTCCATATTCCAGTGACCTAGTATACAACTTCTCCAGAGCTATTGAGATACTTTCTACCTCTTCTTTAAGTATCGTAGAATGAATATTATCAGGGCTGAAGGCCTCAGTAGTATCTAACCTACCTATTAGTTCTTTAATCGTCCTCCAATCCACACTAATGGTAGTAAACACCTCTTTCCCTGACCCATGAGTACTATACATAAGACTATTTAGTTTCTCCTTTGTAAATACTGATGCAAAATGACCATTTAGTACCTCAACTATTTCCTCATCAGTTTCTCTCACAACCCCTTCATATTTGATAGACCCTATTTTAACTCTGCTAGACTTATTATTAATTTTATAGTAACTAAAGAACTTTCTAGGATCTTTGTTGCTATCCTGAGCTATTTTAATTTCTGACAGCCTTTTGTTCTTCTTTATAATCTTATTTAACTCATTCCTAGCCATTCGAAAATCACTTTAATTTTGAATATTATTTTCTACCTGTAATTTTTTATATGCCCTTTTCTGCTCTGAAATTTTTCTAGCTATCTCCTGATTCCACCATAATGGTTTCCTACTTTTGTTCCTAATGGCCTTCATTAGGATACATTGTTCTTGGACTACATTTATTATTTGCTTGAAAGTATCCCACATCCCATAAGCATTTTTACCTCTGAATTCTACATCCCAGTCTACAAAATTTAGCAAGCTTCGGAGTTTTACATAATCTCCCTTATGAAAATTTGGAACTTTTACAGCATTCTCGGTTATTTTACCCTTCTCAATTCCCAAGTTAAAACGAACTAACTGATGGTCACTATTTCCCAATGCTTCCCCAACAGTCAATTCTTGAACTAAATGATCACTGTTAGAAAGTACTAAATCTAATATATTGTCTTCCCTCGTTGGCTGATTAACAAATTGATTCAAAAATTATCCTCAAAGCATTCTATGAACCTGCCACTTGTTCTATCCCTACCTATCATATTTTCCCAGTCCACAGAGTTTAAGTTGAAGTCCCCAATAATAACTGCATCTGTTTCACATCCCTTACTTATTTCCCTTATCATTAGTTCATCCATATCATCAGTCTGCCCAGGTGGCCTGCAAAAAGCTCCCAAATGCACCATTCTATTTTTACTGAACCTAATATCCATCCAAAGTGACTCAACTCCATCCTGCTTTATTGAAGTATTTGAACTTGAAACAATGTTGTTTTTTATATAGATAATTATTCCTCCACCAATCCTACCTGTCCTTTGACTAATGTACATATTATAGCCCTGTAAATCAAATTTACTTATAGTGTCACTAAATTCTATTTCATTAACCCATGATTCAGTAACACATAATATATCTATTTCCTCATTGCTAATATAACTAAATAGCTCATCCTTCTTGTTTCTAAGACTATGAGCATTTGTATGGAAAAAATTTAACCCCCCTATCCCTGAAGCACCTCTTGAAACCTGAATGACCTCACCTCTATCGCCTTGGAACCTATTTCTGTTATCTGCCAAGTCCATTCTACTTTCAGTACTATAATGTCCTCTCATAATTCCCTGACCACTATTAGTATCTAGTTTCCCGCCCGCAAAGACCTAATAGCACGATCATACTCCTCCCAAAACACATCTACCCCCCTCCTACTCAGATGCAGTCCATCCATCGCATACATTTCTTTCATTCCAACAAACCTATCCCACACATCCACAAACATGACACCTTCCATCTCACACATCCTCCTCACATAATCATTCAGCCCAATCGCACGAGACATCCATTCTACCCCAACATTCATTCTTGGAAGCACACCTGTCACAACACCTTTCATTCTCCTTTCTTTCACCTTTTCAATCAACCTCTTGTACCTCTCACGTAACTCACATGCACCCACCTTCTTCACATCATTTACTCCTACATGTGTAATCACAACCGCATCCCTTGCACAGCCAGACACCAGCTCCTCATATCTATCAGACAGATCTCTCACTCCAGCACCCGGAAAACACACCCTCAAACCATTCAATCTACTTACATTCAACTTCCTATCTAAATATCTAACTCGCGAATCACCCATCACAAGCACTTCAGTCAGACTCCTATTCCTAACCCTCACAGACCTAACTCCATCCCCACTCCTATTCTCATTCAAACTACCAGTCACTCTACCTCCACCTCCATCAGTCATATCACTTCCAGTTACTTCCTCTCTTAGGGCACTGAATCTATTAGTCAAGCTAATAGGTTTTGTGTCCTTCTGACTCACACACTTATTCTCCCCCTGGCTAACAACCTCAACAGAGGCAACCCTATTCTCACAAAGAACAGGAGAAGCCTCCCTAGCTTCACGTTTCCTAACCACTCTCTACTGTCCCCCATCCTCACTAGGCCTATTTCTTGCTAATCTAAGGGGGCTAACTTCACTATCCCGCGAACTATCATATTCTACCTTCTCGACCAGCCTTCTACCTTCACCTGAAACATCTAACTGGCCTACCTCACCACCTAACCTATTCCCAGCTCTAGGCCTAACACTAAGTTCCCTCCTGAGCTCAGGAACTAACCCCTCCAGCCTACATATCCTGTATAAATCCTGCATTCTCATCCCCTATAAATCTACAATGCATTCACGCAGCCTACATACAACACATGTATACCCCTCACCTAATACACCACAACCAATGCATACATTCCGACACTCATGCTCACTTTCATCCCCGAACTCCATTACTTATTGAAACAAAGAAAGAACTTAAGAGTAACTCATTAAGTTTACTAATGAGGTGCATATTATTAATAATATGTGAATTGGAAAGGGTCCCAACCAAATGGCTTAGCAGAGAGGCTATCCATCTTCATAGGGTATAGGAAAACACACCCAACAGAGCTAATGATGGGGCGCATTGGGTTATCAAGTTTATGGATTTTAATAACACCATAAAGGTTAGGAAGGGAAGCATTTAAAGATTTAACTTTGCTAATGAGGTCAGGTGATCCTTTAAGTAGAGAGCGAAAAGTTTAGTGAAATTCTCTGTTTACCTGGTCATTAGGATTCCTTCTAAGGGTCTCAAAGGTGGAGGTATCCGAGAGTAAGATATTCATCTTATCTAAATTAGTACAACGGCGGCAGATTTATCGGCTTTACAAACACGAATGTTCTTATTATTACTAAGGGAACTTATCACTTTTTAAAACCTAACAGGATAATGATTGTTCACATGGCTTAAGCAATTATAAAAATAACCTTTAGCAATGGAAATATCATTACGGGACACATCATTAAATTGTTCTAACTGGGCAAATGCGTTGTCAATTTAAACACCATTCGGAGGGGATGGGAGAGAAAATTTTAGCCCATAACCTAATGCGTTGTACGTATCAGTATCAAACTCTTGAGTCGAAAGGTTAATAACATCGTTATGGGAGATATTTTCTGTCCACTCACTGTTTGCAATGAGACGTTGTAACTTGGCCGAGTGTCTATTTTTCTCATTTAGGCAGCTTATCCTTAAATAGTAAAAAATTTCATCACGTAGGAGGTTTAGCCACATGCTAGGCTTAACCCTTTACAACTTCTTCGTGGACCACCCTACCCTAAAACCAATTTATACAGGGTAAAAAAACTGCATTACTTCATGCCCACTCATTAAAGAATCAACTTAAATTTCTAAGTCTCTGCTACGAAGAAAAGGTCATACCGCGCTCCTTCCTCGGACGAAGATATAAGATGATAAATAGCTTTCCTTTCGACGAAACAGAAGAAAGAATCCTCCGGAAACAGATCGACATCGCAAAAGTTAAGGTTCAGCGAGCCTTCGCCGATCTTACAGTAAGTGCTTGACGTTTTATCGAAATTTCTTCCCAATTTAGATATTAACCTACCTTTACCGATCCCTAAAATTATTGAATTAGTGCGCTTATGTGTAACAAATTAGGTATTTTCAACTGAAAATAAGTTTTTTCGCCAAAAAGATGGCCTCAGTATGGGTAACCCCCTTTGCCCCATCCTATGCAATCTATTTATGGAAAACTACAAAATGACCCTTCTTCCTTAGATCCATTCCCAACCTCTTATCTGGTTCCGATATGTAGACGACATCCTGTCGGCATGGCCAATAGACAACAACAATTTCAATGAATTTTTCAACAACCTGAATTCGTTACACCCATCGATAAAATTCGAAGTAGAATAACATAACATAACATAATTTCACGGATGACAAAAGCCACAAGGGCCTTTTAAAGGTCATCCGCATCCGTCAAAACCCACCCACAAAAAGCACCATCGCCAGGGGAAGACAAAATCAAAGTCCCCCCACAATATAATATAACAGATGACAAAAGCCACAAGGGCCCATCCTAGGTCATCCGAGTCAAACGGCCTCTTTTTTAAGGCACCCAAACTCCCAAGAAAACTACATCCAGAGGATTGCGTCCAGAAACCAGGGTATCACCAATCGAGGCTTGTCAAGAACTAAATCATGCAGCTATAGATATATACAAACAATATTAATATATACAAAACTTAAGAATCGTCACAACCTTCCCTCCCCATAAACTCATCCAACCTACTCTTAAATACATTTAAATTTGGACTACCTACTACCCTCCACGGTAATTTGTTCCACAAGTCTACCACTCTATTGGTGAAAAAATATTTTCTTAAATCCAACCTACACCCTTGCTTTTTAATTTTCAAGTGGTTACCTCTAGTCCGATTTCCATCATCTAACTCAAAAACTTGCTAACATCCAATTTATCTATCCCAGACAAATTTTTAAACAGCTCAATCATATTTTTTCTCACGCACCTCCTTTCGAACGAGAACATATTTAATACCCTCAGTCTATCTATATCCCAAAGGTGCCTCAGGAAAGGAATAATCTTTGTTGCCCTCCGTTGCACTAACTCGAGAAGGTTAATATCGTGTCTAAAAAGTGAGGACCATGCCTGTATACAGTACTCTAGATGTGGCCTAACATAAGAGTTATGGAGATTAAGAATAACCTCCTTACTTTTGTAACTGACATTTCTCTTAATGAAACCCAGCACTCTATTTGCCCTATTTCTTGCTTCAATAAACTGCTTAGAAAACCTTAATGACTTATCTATTACTACTCCTAGATCTTTCTCATCCTCTACTGAGCTCCGCCAATGGCCACTTATTTCATAGTTAAATTCTCTATTATCTTTCGCATGTTAATAACTTTGCACTTATCATAGTTGAAAGTCATTTGCCACTTATGTGCCCAGGATAACAATTTATTTAAATCTCCCTGCACTTTAAAATTATCATAAATATCTTTAACTACAGCTGCTAATTTGGTATCATCCGCAAAAATTGTCACTTTATTATTAACTGCCTCCCCAAGATCGTTTATATAGATGACAAATAATAATGGACCGAGAACTGATCCCTGAGAAACCCCACTGATAACATCCCTCCACTCTGACTTTACACCATTTAGCACTACCCTTTTCTTCCTGTCTTTCAGCCACTCAGCTATCCATTTGAAACACCCCCACATATCCCAATCATTTTTAATTTATGAACTAGTCTCCTATGTGGTACCTTATCAAATGCTTTACTAAAATCTAGGTAAATTATATCTACATTCTCTCCCTTATCTACTTGATTTGTTATGAACTCCAGAAAGTCTAGTAAATTAGTCAAACAGGATCTACCTGATCTAAACCTATGCTGAGCATCACTGATTATCCCCTCCCTCTCTAGATGTTGGCAAATCCCTTTTTTAACTATTTTCTCAAGAATTTTACAGAATACAGGAGTTAGGCTAACCGGTCTAAAGTTATTTGGATCCTCTTTACTACCCTTCTTGAAAATGGGGACTACATTCGCTCTCTTCCAATCATTGGGTATTTCTCCATATTCCAGTGACCTACTATACAACTTCTCCAGAGCTATTGAGATACTTTCTACCCCCTCTTTAAGTATCCTACAATGAATATTATCAGGCCTGGAGGCCTTGGTAGCATCTAACTCACCTATTTGTTTTTTTATCGTCCTCCAATCCACACTAATGGTAGTAAACACCTCTTCCCTGACCCATGGGTACTATACATAAGACTATTTAGTTTCTCCTCTGTAAATACTGATGCAAAATGACCATTCAGTACCTCAACTATTACCTCATCAGTTTCTCTCACAGAATGGCAACAGAATAATTCTCTACCACTTTTAGACGTAAATATCCACCGTTTAAATAATTATACTCAGTACTCAATCTATCGAAAGCCTACAAATTCACTAGATGATAAATCTGTTAATATATATGGTATTTCTTACCCCTTTCTCCGAGCCTATAGAACGTGCGACCCAATCTTTCTTCAGGATGAAATTAACCACCTTATCTTCAAGTTAATTGAACTAAAGTATCCAATTCACCTCATAAATAGATGCCATTCCTAAGAACCAGAAATCCTATATGCCACCTCCACACCACGAAGGGATGATTTTAAAAAATGTATTAGTTTCCAAAATGCTCCAGCCTTGGCTTCTCTAAAATCATATACGAACGAAAATAACATAAATATTACATTTAAATATTCCAATACCATTCGAAAATCCCTGACTAGACTGCGCCCAATCAATCTTTATGCTGGAGTTTACAGTAGTATACCATGCTATAATTGCAAATTAACATACGTCGGAGTGTCAGGCCGCTTTAATAAGAGGATAAAAGAACATTTAGCTGATATCAGAAGGTGTAGGAATTCCTCAAGTCACTTTAAGCACATGCAAACGCACGACCATAGAATTTATTTTACCATGCAAAAATCATTTAGAAATCAAACAATTATATTGAAAGGAGAATTGTGGAATCGATCATCATTAACAAAGTTGACAATTTTAATTTATCTAAAGGGAAATACAAATTTAACAAATATATAATGAATAGAGTCGCTAATTGTATCTATTATCCCACGGATGCAATGAGTCTTGGGGATTAGCAACTCTCCAGATTGTTTCCGGCCCCATTTCATTTTGTTTAGCTTGTCATTCACGCCAGAATTACTCGAGTATATATTTTTTTTTCAAGATTGTTTTCTGCTGTTTCATTTTGTTTAGGATGTGGGTTACCTTATATATACTATGCTCCTTGTCTAGCGTCTTCATTATTAGTTGAAAATGGCATGTTGCCGAAACTAGTCTGATAGTTACGAGTATAAATAAAATCTTGATTCAAATATTATGGTTTACCATTATCTTCCATTGATATACATCACGTCAATGTGATATCCTCCATTATATATATATATATATATATATATATATATATATATATATATATATATATATATATATATATATATATATATATATATATATATATATTTATATATATATATATATATATATATATATATATATATATATATATATATTGTTGAAGACCATTATGTATTTTGCCTTAATTAATTTTCTTTGGCAACTTTCTCTTCTAACTATCTTTTTTATTCCATCTTGTAGATGGTGGATCACTTGTCCTATATTCATCTCTTCTAAATGAATGCGTTTGATAAAAACTAAACTTCATTCATTTAAAAGAGATGAATACAGGACAAGTGATACACCACCTAAAGAACGGAATAAAAAAGATAGTTAGAAGAAGAGCAGGTTGCCAAAGGAAATTAATTAAGGCAAAATACACAATGGTCTTCAACAAAATTTGCATTCAGGAAAGACTGCTACCCAACTACACTAATATATATTTCGTGGGTTAGCCGAGATTATATATATATATATATATATATATATATATATATATATATATATATATATATATATAGATTTGTTTTATTATTTTTTTAATAAACCAAATAAACTTTGACTTGAGACGTATTTCGTGCCTCGGTGATCGCTTGAGGATCGTTCTCTAAGAGTGCTAATCTTTATATTTATTCTAGGGAACGAATAAAAGGGGTTTCTTTCTTAACTTTATCAAATATTGCCACTTCAACTTGTTCGAGGATAATTAAAACAGTGTTGTTTGCTTAATAGATGGCGTTCGTCAACCTGCCTGTCGATTTGACGGGTGACGTCACGAGGGATCCTGGATGGGGTGGGGGCGCAAGTGAAAGCTTAGCCCTTCTACTTTTAGGCGGTTGGGGCGACCTTGACCTCGTTTTCTTCCGGACGAGATGAAATCGTTGTCTTCTTTTTTTTGCTATCTAGTTGGGGTTTGTCCAACTCAGAGAGAGTAAGATTTGGAGTCCTCAAACTGGGTAGATTGATAATCAATAATCTTTGGGCTCGAACGGCGCCGAGCTTCTTTGGTACAATCTGGTTTTGTACAAGGACTGGAAGTTCTCCTTAACTTGCAGAAAACTTTCTACCGGTAAGTTTTCTGTTTTTCTTCTCGAATTCGAAAAATCTTCTGTCAACCGGTGATTTTATTGTCTCTTCTGTTGGAACGAACAAAAATCCGTGTTTTCTCGAGTCAACCTGTTATATACACAAATTACTCTTGCGGGCTAATGGGGAGGTGGAGGTGGGACTCGAAAGGTGAGACCTCAGGTTGGTCTCCCAGGCTTGACGTCTTGTAGCTCTGAGAGAGGGTAATACGAGATCGGCAGTTTGCACTTTTAAAATTAATTGTTTAAAAGTACACCCTCGAAGGGCCTGCCCTTTGAGCTGAGGTCAGGAATCTTTCTCGTAAAATTTACCATTTTGCCCGCTCTCCTATGTTACCGGAGACCATCAGAAGGGCAAAGCTAAGCCCAGATGTCTTTTGTTATTATTTCCTCGGCCTCAATACATACAAGGGGCGGTCAATAAGTTTTGCGAATCGGTAGGGCAAAACAGAGGAGGGGGGGGGGGATGGCTGTTTGTGGGGGTGTTAGGACAAGTTATAACAAGTCAGGACCTGCAGCCGCACGCTCCTGCATCGTCTATTTAAGAAGCAGTAGCTGATCGCAGATCGTCAGTCACAAATTTTTTAACAATGGAGAAGGTTGAGCACTACGCAGTGATCAAAGTTTTGACCAAGGAAGGCAGAAATGTAAAAGAGATCCATGAACGCATGGTTGCGGTGTATACCGACACCGCCCCTTCCTATGCACCTATTGAACGCTGGAATAGGGAGTTCTGCCATGGTAGTGAGTCCCTTAAAGAAAACCCCCGTCCAGGATGCCCATCAGACGTGACCAATGAGAACAATGTGGCCCGTGTGGAGAGGATCATCCTCGAAAATCGACGGGTGAAGGTCAAAGAAATCGAGCGAGAACTTGAAATATCACATGGAAGTGTTATCAACATCATCCACGACAATTTGGCCATGACCAAGGTCTCTGCCCGTTGGGTCCCTAGAAACCTCACACCTCATGATCGACTTCAACATCGTCAAAGTCTACAAGGCCAGAGTTGCACCAACTGCCCTGCGCGAGTGCAGATTCAAGGAGCTCAACCATTTCCCCTACAGTCCAGATCTGGCGCCTATCGACTACCTTTTATTCCGCTAGCTCAAGGCTGCACTGCGTGGATGCCGGTTTGGGGACGATGAAGATATCCAGCTCGCCGTCCAGGAGTGGAGTAAACAGCAGTCGAGAGATTTCTGTTTGTCGGGAATTCGAAGCCTCAGAGACAAGTGGCGCAAGTGCATTGATGTCGAGGGTAGTTATATTGAAAAAAAAAATAAAACACTTTTCCTCATATCTCGTTTCCTTATATCCGAATTGCAAAACTTATTGACCGCCCCTCATATATTGTTTTGACTTCTCACTCCGCTTAAGTTAGATTTATATTCGGATACAAGTTACTTTAAATGATAAATTGATTTTAATTATTTTGAGTAATACAAAAATCATTATATACACGTACATTATTTTGTTATTTTGGTAGTACTGCAGATTAATAAGAATGGGGCAGTGCTACAAAAGAGATGTACAATTACTGTTTGATTCCTCTTTAAGTTAGAAAGCGTTTTACCTTCTTTGGAGAGGTAGCTTGAAAAGTATTGCTAAAATTTGGCTCATTTGGAGAGGTCCTGCGTGTTTTTGCTGCTGAAAAGTAGTTGCATGACCTCACGGTCTCGAGTGCGCCAATAATCTCTTTAAAATACTTTGTCTATGAGATTCTGGCTAGCCACGCAAAAATCGCATAACTATATTAAGAAAGAAAGGTGTGGTTATTCGCTTTATCGAGTCCGGTTTCGGGCTGTAAATGCCCGTTATTTGTATCCCACTAAGAAATATGAAGCATCATAAATGAGGGTAGAGCAGAGATAAAACTATAGAGGGATATCAATTTCGCCCCTCGTATATATATATATATATATATATATATATATATATATATATATATATATATATATATATATATATATATATATATAAATATATATATATATATATATATATATATATATATATATATATATATATATATATATATAATATATATATATATATATATATATATATATATATATATATATATATATATATATATATATATATATATATATATATATATATATATATATATATATATATATATTTATATATATATATATATATATATATATATATATATATATATATATATATATTTATATATATATATATATATATATATATATATATATATATATATATATATATATTTATATATATATATATATATATATATATATATATATATATATATATATATATATATATATATATATATATATATATATATATATATATATATATATATATATATTTATATTTATATATATATATATATATATATATATATATATATATATATATATATATATATATTTATATTTATATATATATATATATATATATATATATATATATATATATATATATATATATATATATATATATATATATATATATATATATATATATATTTATATATATATATATATATATATATATATATATATATATATATATATATATATATATATTATATATATATATATATATATATATATATATATATATATATATATATATATATATATATATATATATATATATATATATATATATATATATATATATATATATATATATATATTTATATATATATAATATATATATATATATATATATATATATATATATATATATATATATATATATATATATATATATATATATATATATATATATATATATATATATATATATATATATATATATATATATATATATATATATATATATATATATATATATATATATATATATATATATATATATATATATATATATATATATATATATATATATATATATATATATATATATATATATATATATATATATATATATATATATATATATATATATATATATATATATATTGGTTAGGGCTTCTCTTATGGGTGTTAGCCACAGGACAGGAAAGGTTCTCTCTACGAAAGAATTCTCACCAGTTAGGCTTCACTCTATTGGGTATAAAACTGTAATCACACCGGACGATTTTAAAATCTTAAAAAACACCCCTGATCCCATATCATTAAGGATGCTTGAATCCATGTATATTAAATACCTTTTTACTTCCTTAAATTCCAATTCTTTTTCTCACCCACTACTTCTACTCTAAACAAAAATATTACAAACTTCCTAACCTTCTCTTTCTTCTTACGCTCCTCGCCCTTTCTCCTCAGTT